>RJWM01023080.1:0-32713 GCA_004363535.1 Dasyprocta punctata | reverse complement strand
AATTTTATCATTTTATATTTGTTAACTCCAAAAGAAAGACATAACCAGTCTAATAATTAGTTTTCTTGGATTTTTGTTTTATGTTGTTTTGTTTTATTTTGGTTTGCTTTTTCTTCACCAAAGTGATTGGTCACATGATGTTATTCTCAACAGTATGTAAAGGTTCCCTTATTCAGGACCTACATGACAAAATCCTTCCTTCACACAAGATGTCAGACAAGTTGAGAAATCTTTACCACTTCTAATGACTGACTTACAAGAACCCATTAGGGGAGAATTCATGAGCCTGAAAAAAAAAAGATTAAGGGAAATTTAATAAAGAACAAGTTAAGACTTTACCAAGATTGCCTGAAAACAAATTAAACTTTGTTCTATATCAGAAAACTTGACAGCTGCTATTCTGTAGTTTTTAAAGTATTTACTATAAGCAGCATTAAGAAGAGACTTTTCTTTTTTCTCTGAAGCCTCACTGTCATTAGCATTAACCAGCAGGTTCTCTTACAATTGCGGTTTAAGTGCTGTAAGGCTGGAACTTAAGAATCTGGAGAAGATGGATTTCCAGGAAACCAAATGCCAGTCTAGGAATGTATGTACTAACACCATCCCCATGGTCTGGCCCAGTAAGAAACACCATTGAAGCACTTCTTTCTAGTCAGACTCCACTAATTTATTCTCATTGGATTAGATCTAGATTTTCTGGTAAAATTGAATCTTGCTCAGATCCCAAAAATAAACTAGCCTTGTTTCCTATAAATCCCTTGATTTTTATTCCCATGCACATTTATTTGCTTGTCGAATAGGCATCTCCTATTTGCCTCTTTTGCTGAACACTTCCTCATCGTGATTCCCACTTTGGCTCCAGAGGGGAGAAACAGATAGTCTCCCTCACTCTCCACTAAACACATGCAGAGGAAGAACAGCTTCCCCTGAGGAGAAAGACAGCCCACAGGGTTACCAGGAAAAGTATTTTCCTTCCAACAAGTCCTCAGAAGAGTCCAAACATGAAGCCCAGCAACACGATTGTGTGCATCGGACAGTACCTTGGTGAGCATTCCCAAGCACAGTGGTCCAGCCCTGGGCATAACAGGACTGCCAGAAAGGACAGGAATCCTGGGGAAAAGCAGTCAGTAAATGGTAAGGAATCTTCCTTGAGCTCCAGAATAAACCCAGAACTGATTAGCTACTTTGGTCTTAAGCCAGCTGCCTGCCACAGAACATGCTGGGGCGACTGTCGCCAGCATGCTCTGCAGGGGGTGGGAGATTGTTCTGTTCACTGAGTGCATTTTTAGAGACATTGTAGCCAAGAGGTAAAGTGTCAAAATACCTTCCTAAAATAGATGGTGCTCCTGCCAAGGATAGACACATACAAACTAAGGCTGCAGCCTAGTGGCTCTAGACAGTTGTTGGAAGAATCTGCTTGCATCTCAAAGAGGAATATCATCAATCCTAAGGCGTGTGAGTGCTTTGGTGAGTCAGTCTATGACAAAAACATACAAGTTAATTATAGTCATCAGAGATTATTCTATATCACCACAGCAGCAAACCTGTTAGCCTGGTCTTGAGCACTTCTATTAACGGAGAAAGTAGTCACCTTATATATGATGGTTACTCAAGCACACTGAAGCTTGCCAAAAAGATTTTAAAGAAAAAAAAGTCAGGGCACAAAGCTGGTTGATTTTTTACATCTGTTGTCTAAAGCTTTAACAAAGCCTTAGTGAATAAGAAAAGATTATGTTCTCGTTTGCCATTTGGAAACTCGAAAAGGAGAATTAATGTCCTACACTTTCAAAGACTCAGTGGAAAGCTTTTTACCCAGGTATCGCACAACAGCAATCAGAGCCTCAAATGATATCCTGGACTCTGAGCCCATCATAAAGATCACCATCGTGATTTAAAAATAAACACAGGAACTGAACATGAAAATGCTGAACTGCAAGAGCATCTCGATTCAAGTCACCAACCTCTGACAGGAACAAAACAGAACAGAGGTGAAAGTCAAGCTCACTTTCATGAAAAAGTAGTCATAATTGGAAAGGGGTATAGGAGTCAGCTGGTGGAGTCTCCTGTCTTCCACCCCTCATACCTAGCACTACTTTGAGGAAACTGAGGTTTGAAGAGCCAAAGGATTTGTCCCAACCCATAGCTAGTTGGTAGCAAAGCACAAACGAGAATCCAGGTATATAGGTCAGCTGACTACTGACTTTCTGCTCCTTCTGACCCCAAAACATTAGGGATACCACTAATACATTGTAGCTTTTAATGAGATTTGTGTGTCTGTGTAGAAGTGTGTGTGTGTGTGTGTGCATGCACGTGCACACCCAGGGCCTTGTGCATGCCAGGCAAGCACGCTAACACTGAACTATGCTGCCAGCCCCAGCTGAGAACTTCTTGCAAATAAAATGATGCTGTAAAATATTACATACATCCAATTTTAATCCATTTTTGATAGTGTTGCAGTTCAGTTAACCCACTGCATAGTATGGAGAACAGTTCATTTAACCTATTGCATAGTACGGGTGGCAAATTATAATACAGTAATAACCTGGACAGATGAGAAAATGGGACACTGATATCAAAATAATTTTGTTCACAGAAGTTCCAAATTAAGGTGACACTAAAAGCTATTCTTTGAATATATAAGATCCTACCATTTTCCAGATTTCACTTGAAAACGTAAGAGGAATTTCAAAAGGGATGATTGCTTGGCAGATATTAATATCAACATAGTGTGGACCTAGAAAATTAGGCTTGGTGGATAGGGAATAAGAACTAGTTTGTTTTGTTTTATTTTTCCCACACCCAACCCAGTTCAACTCCAAATCACAGGAAGAAAACCATATCCCACTAATCCTAACCCAAATCAAACCAGAGGACAGAATGAATGGTGCCAGGTCATCTCCCACGTGTAATCCAATCCAAACCACAAAACTGCCCAAGCAAAAAGGATCAGAAACTCTAAAAGTGGTGTATTTGCCATAAATGAGCCAAATTTTAACCAAAATTATGAAGCAAATCAACAACGTGGAATTATAAACCTGGAATTCACTGTCATCCAATGCCACTGTTGCTGTGATACAGAAACTTATCCTAAAGGCTGGTACTATTATTGTGGTGCCACAGTGGATTCAACATGAATATGAATGTGAATGTGACCATGAATCGCCTGCATGAGGCGAAACCACAATGTTTGCTATGGTTCACCACCACCTTCCAACCCAAGGGCTCCATCCTTCCTTCTTTCTCCGGGAGATCCTGGGCAGCTCCATCTTGGTTCCTCAGAGCATTTGCTGAGGCTTTGCTTTGGAGCCAAATGTTAGGCTCTGAACCAGGCACACAACCACACAACTAAGCTCCTCACATTCTGCTTGCAGAGATCCCTCAACTATTGAAAACAGTGACAGACAATACTATCCTGGCTTGTGAATGATTGAAGGTGATTGATGCTGGGTTGACAGCATTCTAAAGATAGAAAAAGGAGCGAATTCTCCTGTGACATGCCCAAGTACTTGCCAATAATTGTCGACTCTCATAAATCAGAACACAGGAGAGAAAGCCCAGCAATTCTGTAGCTCATGTGTCCCAAAAGTCTTGAAGACAAGGTCATATGAATCAGGAATTAGGCTAGAAGAACAAGAGTTCTGACAGGCAGGGGGGGAGGCTGATTATTTTGACCTTCACTCTTTCTAATTGTGTCTAAGGACCCTGCACAGGTATCAGCTCTTTTCATCAAGGAAGCAGAAGGGCAGAGTTGGAGATTCGGTATCAGACTTAGAAGGGTTTATGTGAGTCTACCACTTATCAGTCGTGTGACCTTGAACAAAATTGCTCTAAATCTCAACTTCCACATCTTTGTTTCATAGGATCATTTTTAGGACTGCACAAACTAATAAATACGAGATGCTCTGTGCAGTGCCTCTCAGAAAATAGATGCTCGGTGATGTTAAATCATTACTATTATGCATCTTAATATAGGTTGTCCTCACATCTCGGCTACCCGTGTGCTGTTTCATTCTACCGGTTCTGCAGTCAGCAGCAGCAGTCTTGTGCCATCAAGGAAAAAGATCACATGGTGCCAGAGTGAGGCTCCATCATCGCACAGAGCCTAGTTTCACTGCCTACTCTGCTGTTCCCGACTGTGGGGCCCTGAATAAACCACTTCACCCCTCTGAGCTTCCTCCCTTTCTCATCTGAAAGTGGAAGAAATTGCATCTACCTCGTAGGTTTCCTGCACAGACTGAATACAACAGAACCTATAAAAGCTTAGCATATAGTCTGGCCCACAAGAAATGCTCAACAAACAAGAGCTGTCATTAGTAGCAGTAATAGTATCCATCACAGGCACTGGGTCTCAGGCAACTCCTCTCTCTGTCCCTATTTTAGTTATGACCCAAAGACCACCCATCAATTGCCAGTTCAAACCTGACGAAGCAGCACTGCCTACTCCTCACCCTTCAAAGGAAGTCTCTCCCCACAGGACTTCGTTTATTTACTTCAGTGCAGTTGTCACAATCTGTAATCAATTTGAGGGTTTGAGTTTGCTTGTCTATCTTTTTTTTCCATACTAAAAGGCAAATCTGTGTGTGGGAAGGGACTACTTGTTTTATCTCGCGACAGACTTTGGCTAGTAGAAGATATTCACAAAATATCTGGGGAATAAAAATGAAAATAAAGAGAAGATGCTGATGAAGAAACAATTTCCAAATTCCTTAAACTTGATGACTTGACCACATGAGCCTCAGGAGCAGAGACAGTTTCTACCTATCCAACTCCTTGTCATACCTGTCACAAGCAGAGTAAAATGGTGATGCTGAACTGAGTGTATGTATGGATTCTGGTCTTAGCCTATCCTTTTGGCCCCTGAGGTCCACGGGATGTGCTGTGAAAGTGTCAGTCAGCTATCAATGGAACAGTGTCCTGGCAAACCCTCAAGTGTCTGCCTCATGCACATCAGGCAGTGGTTCTCAAAGAACAGCATGCGTAGGCATCGCCTGGAGACCTCAAAGAAATTCATCAGGTTGGGTCTCACGAAACCCAATACTGGATTAGTGGGATAGGTGGGACCTAAAAATATACAGTTTTAATAAGCTGTGCTTGATGTTTTTGGTGTAGGATGTTGAAGAGCACACTTCGAGAATTCCTCATTAATGTACTTACCTAGAGAGACAGGGTTTATGACTCAGTCTCTTCTCTCAAGGTGAAGGAGACAATCCAGTGGAGGAGATAAGACAGAAGCCCTTGAAAGTGAAGCAAGGTCCATTCATGGGTTAACACGAGTACAGGAGGCCCACACAGTTCAGAAGTACTAGAATACAGATGCCGAGGGCCTTGAGGCCACAGTTCACACCTGGCATTCTCCTATGAGGCCAGGAGCTAGAACTACAAAGGTTCTCCTGCACATCAAGCCACTGGACTGAACTGGGTGTTATCAATACAGATGACACCCTCAACAGGCAGGAAAAAAGTATGCCCTGGCATGGATTATTTTAGGATAGTATTGGGCTAAGTATACTGCAAATCTCTAAAGGAGACAAAGGTTTTTAGGGCCCCACTAAGGACCTAGTAACTCTTGCTTCCTACCAAGGACTTTGTTTGTGTTGTTAGACAGCTGTGCAGTTCTAAACTCTACCACCATGGATGAGATACACTCTTTAAAGGAGATGTGTGGAGAATGGGACATGAAAAATTACTGGATGAAGAATAAGGAAGCTTGAGTCTCTATTGCCATAATAGACTGGTGACGTTGGGCAAGTCCCTAATCTGTCTGATTTTTATTATTGTTCATAGAGTATAAGCTTATGGTGTGTGCTTTTATATGTACAAAAACACATACATAAATTCAATTTTTTTTAAAAAAAAAGTAACACTCAAGGAAGAAAATATATCCTCCCATTCATGAAATTTCTTCTGAAATAAAAAGTCTGCACTTTTCCCAGGTATCACTCACCTGACAGCAGCACAGCTAACGAATTTTCTGGAGAAATTAGAGGATGGCATATTCTTTAGAAACATAAGTGATAGAGTAAAACAACTTCACAAATCTCATTTCTATTTTTTTAGATTATTCTCATGAGTGAAATGAAAGTGGGAGATAAGGAACAAGAATGAACACTTAAGAATTACATGAAGAGAAGATGACAGATTTGAGGGAGAGAAGTTAACAAGTTCTTATTTCATTAGAAGAAAAACTGTCAGTTCAATTAGCATTTATTTCATTTTGCAAGAGGTAAGATGCTGCTCTATGCAATCAAAATACCAAAGAAGAGGTCTTTCCTTTCATACTTTGAATAAATTCAAGCTAATTAGCAATCGTGTTCACTTCCTTCCAAAACCATATCATGCTGCAGTACAAAATATGTAAAAGTATGCCATATTCCATAATTGGAAAGTCCTTTATCAGCTCCAAGAAGTATGTTTCCACCTCACCTCAACAGTTTCATATACCAGAAAAATCATTTCAAGAATCACATTCAAGCCTTTTTCTGTCTAGTCATTTCACTTTGTTTTGCACACATACTGACAATTTGAGCCATAACCAGGTTGAAAGGGTTTTTCGCACTCTGTAGCTTTCCGGTAGACATTTAATCCACATAAGAGAAAAGAAATAGATGATGTTGAAAATTTGCCTGGTCAATAAGAAATGTTGGCAAAATTCCACTGTCTGTTCTGCGGGATTCTAAAGAGGTGAGCTCATGTATTTAGGACAGGATTTAACTCTCACTTCGGTCCCCTAAGGGATTCTTCCGTTCATGGAGTTCCTCCTGAAGCCAGGACAGCAAATGAGTTTGGGCAACAGATTTAAGGCGAGTGAGAGTGGGTGGTATTGAATGATCATCTTGCTAGGTGTTCTCAGGATTGTACGCATGCTGGTTAAGTCTGCTTGAGGGAACATTAGGTTAAAACAGGTCAGTGTAGACAACTTCTCATAGCTTCTCTGTAATCCAAAAATAATATCAATTTCCTTACTCGATGCTCAAAGGTGAAGGGAAAACAAGTGGATTTGCTGCTCTGCATGTGACCCCAATCAACAAGGAAGGACTGGTGGGAGACATGGAAGTGACTAAAGCTTGGACAAGACTGATAGTGCTATCTTCAAGTGGAAGAAAAACAAAGAAAGGAGGAATAGATACTCATATGTGCTTCTAGATTCCAGCCAGGATGTTTGAAACTCAGAGGAAAGAGCCTATGAAAGACAGAAACTATAAAAAGAAACACATCTCAAGAAATGCTAAAAATTACAATCTCTACTAAAGAAAAAAATAGCTGAGCGATGTTGGTGAGGAAAAGGAAAAACTGGATTAGAGTCTGTGATTGCACAGGCTGCTTGCTGACGAGCTCTACTTTTAAAAGAACTTGAACATGAACACTCCAACTGACTGCACTGCCCGGTTCCTGTTGACCTGTCAAGATTAGGTCTTCCCGCCATATCCAGCAACCCACAACACGGTTGCAGCCTATGACTCAGTGGATACATGTGTCAGAGAAGACACTAAAAACTTTAAACATGTCGTGTAATCCTCACCACGGTCCCACTTGCCCTATTCTAAAAGTAAGACAGATCATAGAACTAGTGATCTGCAGGGATTCAATCCCTATAAATGGATTGCACAGTGTACTTTTAAGCACCTTGGGGGATGGTGTAAAGGGAAGCTGGGAAGATAATAATCTCAAGAGAGGACTGTGATCATGATGAGAATTAAGTCTTACTGCATATTTATATGCTTCACTCGTACATGCCCAATGTGTTTATAAAACTCATTGAATTCTAACAATAACTCTCTGCAGTAGGAACTCTTATTACTGCATTTTTGCAGAGGGAAACAGATTTAATAATCTACTCAAAGAGTTGAACAAGCAGAATTTTCATCTCATGCTCTGGTTTGGCTTTGGATTTTTGATTTTTTTTTTCATTACTTAGCATCAAACCCAAGGCCTTAAAATTGAGCTACCTGTCCAGCCTCTTTGTTTTGAAACAGGGTCTCATTAAATTGCTAAATTATCCAGTTTGGGCTCAAATTTGCATTCCTCCTGCCTCAGTCTCCCAGAGTGTTGGAATAACAGGCATGTGCCACCATGCCCAACCCAAGTACATGTTCTTAATACGATAAGACATAATACCGTGAAGAAAAAGACAATACTGGCCAATTCCTCTTTATCTTCAATAATCATTCAGTAAAGATTTGCTAATGACTTGCTGGGAACCCCACACTCTTCCAAGCACTGCAGTGAGAAAAACAAAGGGTAAATGCAAAATACATTTTATGTTACACATTGAGGTGAAGGTAGCAGAGAAGAAGACAGAAAATGGGTTAGGAAAATGCAATTCCAGACAGGATGTCTGCAAAATTCTTCACTGGCTTTCAAATGAAGACTTGAGGAAGGTGAGAACATGAACCATGTGGCTATCTGGACAAAGAGCATTTTGGACGTAGGAATAGCAAGTGCAAGTGTCCTCAGTCGGTAGCCTCACTGGTGAATTCAAGGAAGCAGTGCAATTGAAACAGAGGACAGGATGAGTGGTAGAGGGAGAAACCAGAGAATAACTTGGGCTAGAAATAACTTGGAGCCAGATCATATAGGCTTTGAGAGCATGCCTAGGCCAACAGATTTTATCTAAGTGATCTACAAAGCCACTGCCGGGCAGCACAGAGAGGAATGATGTGACATGCCTTATTCTTTAGAAGGACTGCTCTAGCTACCATGTGGAAAACAGACTAAAACAGAGCAAAGATCAAAGCAGGGAGGCCACTTAGGAGCAGTAACAGGCAACCATTGAAAGGTGATGGTGGTTCTCTTAAGGTGAAGGAAGTGAGGAGGGACCAAGTTCTGGATATATTTTAAAGGCAGAACCTACAGGATTTGTTGATGGTATAAGGCAGAAAAAAGATAAATCAATGACTCCAGTGTTTGGGGACTAATCAGTGTAGAGAATGGAATTACTATTGTAGTCAGGAAAGGACATGAGGGTAACAGTTGGGAGGTGTGTATATCAGGTGTTCGATCCAAAGGTGTTCAATTTGTGATGCTTACAGTACAATTGAGTGGAGATGTGAAGCAGGCAACTGAAGCATTAAGTACAAATCTGAAGGTCTTGGAAATTATCTGTCCTGAAGATAAAAATTTGGGCAACACCAACATGAAAATATGGAAGACATGAGCCTGTACCTGATAATGTAGGAAGGACTAGAAAAGAATAAGAAGCCTAAGGGCTGCCACTAAGACATTCCAATAGCTCAAGGTTAGAAGTGAGAAAGAATGAGCAGAGAAGACATTATGTCTGTAAGATAAGTGGAAATTGAAAGAGTGGAATGCCCTAGAAGACAAGTGGAAGAAAAAAATCTTCCAAGGAAGAGAAACCAATCTACTACCCCAGGTGTCTCCAACATACCAGTGAGAGCAAGACTGATTATCTCATCAGACTTAGCAATGTGGGCATCTTGGTGACCATAACAAGAACAGAACTGGTAGATTGATCACAGTCATGGAGACCTTATGTACAGATGATACACTCAATAATTTTTCCCATGAATGAAAAAAGAAAATCATAACTAAAAAATGAAAAGGGGGATATGGAGGACTGTGTTTAAGATGAAGGAAATGGTCGCTATTTCTGTTAGGAATGATCCAGTGGAAAGGCATTGTTTGGTGATGAGAAGAGTGAGGAGAATTCCCACAACAATGTCCTTAGAAAGCACGCTGAGACACAGGAGAGGGAGCATGAACCAAAGCAAGGCAGAGCACATGGGCACAGAGGCAGGTACAGAGGAGGTGTACTGGGAGGAACTTCTGAAAGTTCTATCATGATGCCTCCAGCTTTCTTGGTGAATTGAAAAGCATGGTCATCAGCTGAAATTGAGCAAAGGGTTAAAGGTTTTAAGAGAAAGAAGAAGGTTTGAAGAGAAAGAAGAAGAAATGAAATCACTGTCTAGAAAGATAGAAAATTATATGCAATAAGAAAATACAGCAGAGTGGAAGGGCAGAATCTTGGTGCACTTACAGTAAGTGGTCATTAGTCTGAAGTGAGACTAAACACTACAGGTAAGTGTTTTTTCCTTAGCCATATTCAATAGCAGGGCAGCAGGCATGGAGAGAAGATGAGTGGGATTTAGACAGGGTTGAAATTTAGCCAAGAGAGTACAAAAAATCAAGGAAGAGGCCAGGGAGTGAGGATATGTATGAACACATGATAATGATGATTCATCAAGCAGTTTAATCTGGGGAAAAATGGACATGAGCTCATGCGGAGAGTTGTGGGAACAGATGAAGTGTGATACAATAAATGGATTGAAGTAGAGCCTCCATGTGCACTTGTGAAGTTTGTTCCCTGCCCTAAAGCATCCAACTGAAAGGGGCAAGTGAGCCCTGAAACCCAGTCTGTGTGCTGGCGCAGGGCCCGGGGATGGGGTTACATCAGCCAGAGAGAATGCCTTTTCTCATTCACTCACCCACAGGGATCAAGAGACCAGAAAGTAGAGATACTAGACTGAAGATCCTAGTGAGACTGAAGGACTGTGGGAGCTGAGCTGTGCAGAAAGTGGGCAATAAAGGGGCAAATGTTAGTCAGAGAGCTGAATGTTTGACACTGAGATTCTGGCAAGACTCAAGGGTAAACAAGAAGTCTGTTGGGGGCTGACTGACTAACAGACAAGATGGAGAAGAGAACCAGGGGAAAGAAAGTCAGAAACTTTCTGTATGCATATGGGAACCACTAGTAACTAAGAAAGAACTAGTGATGAAGGAGTGACAGTGAGTCGTGAGCTAAAGCCTACAGGAAACCAGGCAAAATGATCCAAGGTGTGATACCGGGCTGCAGCACCAAGGGGGACTAGTGGGTATCTAAACTGCTGGTGTGACAGGCATAGTTGAGTGGGTTTAGAGAGAAAAAGAGTGAAAAATCTGGAGGAGAAAATGAGAGGCAAACCAACTGATCTACCTCAGCTCTGGGCCCAGGAGTATGCAGAGAAAGAGAAAGAAAACAACAAACTCTTGAGAGAGCTGAAAGGGAAACAAGAGACTTGTAAAGAACAAGACGGTAGAGAAGGTTCAGTGAAGCAGAAAGTATTTTGAAGGGTATGCTGACAACTGACCTTTAAAAAAGTGGAGTTCTTTGAGGAAGAGAAATATGAAGTCATGGGGGAATCAGAGCTGGCCATGACGGCCCAGGCCTGGGCTTCATGTGATGAGCAGTGTGGTAAGAGTGGTCCTAATGGCCCCAAGGCAGCTGAGGAGGTAGGAAGGACCTAAGTGTTTAGATGAGGGTGATCCCTATGGGACTCTGAAGCACTGGACAGCGCTCTCCTGACTTTCACTGAGGAGACCTCCAGGACAGCAGAAGATGATCTTACTCTTTTGATCATCTAATACAGATCCAATAGATCCACTAGAGCTTTCTGTGATGATAGAAATATTCTGCATCCATGCTGTCCAATATGGTAGCACCCAGCCACCCTGTGGACAGCACAGATCTAACCCCAACCATATGCCAAACCTGTTTGACCATTCTCTTCGTCACTTATTTGTTCACCAAGAAAACCTTTCTCAAAGTAAAAAGTATACAAAACAGTTGAAAAGCCCAAGGGAACCAGCACCTATTCCCTTTGAATAAATTGAAGTTAATGCCTCCAGAGAAATTATCAGAGGTCATAGTTAGAAATGGGCACATACTATCATAAAGCTTAAGTTTAAAAAACCTGGAACAGATTATTACAGAAGCGATTCCTGACACAAGAATAGGTGGAAGAAGCCAGTATTGGCTCACTAACATGACAGCGGAACTTTCTACAAACCATTTTCCAGTCACTCCAGCCAATGTCCTGCTGATGCAGAGAGGACACTTCATCCCTGCCCATGAACTCTTGTCCCAGAAAGAGCCTGGCATCCAAGGGAACCACAGAGAGGAAGAGCAACCTCCAGCCGGAGAACTGTAGCAGCTGAGTGTCAGAGACACTTGGCCCCTCCTGATCTAGTAAACAATGAACAGAAGCAAGGGAAAAAATGGGGTTTGGGATAACCGAATCAGCAATACCAGATGGAATAAATTCCATTCCCATCACTGCGCACATAGGACACCAGGGAGGGAAAATGAGAAAATAGAACCAGTTTTTTCAAATGCTTCATTGGAAGAGATAAAAACATCATTTTTTCTCCTTTTCCAGTGGGTTTGATTCCCGTCCCAGCGGTAGCTGCTTTCAGCACTGCACCAGAAGCGTTTGCCCTCCTGGATCCCAGAGCTAAGTGCTGCTCTTTAGCAGACAGAAAGGCAAAAGGCATAAAGAACAGGGGATAGAATTTTGAAAACTCCTACCAATGAGCCACAGAAAAGGCAAGAGGTTTTCCTTCCCTTTAGGGAAGCACATATTTTTTCTGTCTCCAGGGAATCAAAACCATCTGAGGATGATGCCTGTGTTGAACCACCTCTTTTTCTCTCAAATATGGCATTGCCCACATCTCCACCATGGACCCCTGGGGTGGACATGGCTTAATGGCTCAGTAAGGACTAACCTCCAACCACTACCGAGTTCCAGAGAGCAGAGGCTGAGAAACATCTGCCTGCTCTGCTCGACGGCGGTGTCATATGCTGGTCATGATTTCCTAGCTCCAGGAGTTTGCTATGCAGCTAATAAACTAAATGCCAGTGACAGGGAAGTCTGTAGGGACTGACAGGAAGTACTTTCCATCACTCGATTGCAGTGTTATACTATTGACTGAAGAAAAGCCAGCTACGGAAAAGGCACCAATTAGTTTTGGTGGTGAAATTCTCTCTTAGCATAACTGAAATCTTAGCAACCATGTACTGAGTGCTTATGAATTAGCAGTCATAATAAGCATTTCAGATGCATTTTCTCCTATAACCCTCAAGCCACTTATATTCTTAACACCATTTAAATGATAAGTAAACTGAGATTTGACCCAAGTTTTGGTATGACCTTACCCAAGTTGCTGAATGATGGAACTAGGGCAGCCTGGCCCCCAAATCTCCGAATTATCATGATACTATTGAATAAACAGTGTCGAAGGTGAAGGCAGTAATCAGCCCCCCTCCCCGAGTGGGAGGGGCAACCCCTGCATCAGACTGGCTTCTGCAAACAAATCCCATAAAAGTAATCCTGCATAGTCCTCCACTGAGGCACACCATGTTCTTAATTGTTATAAAAAGGCTGGGCATGGTGGCACACACCCGTAAAAGGACTGGGGATATAACAACAAAAAATACCCACTATTGTCTGAACTTCAGATTTGACTCTTAGCTCTTAGTAAGTCCTTCTTCCCTGCACTCAAATTAATGATGCTATTTGTATTTGTTGCTAGGCTAATCTACTGCTCTACAAGAAGTCACAATTATTCTCAGTTGTTACTTTAAATAAATCTCTAGGTTCATTTCAAGATCATTGCCAGTTCATTCTTAAGAGGTTTTCAAAACCAGGGAAAATATGAGGAGACCAAAGATAGGAAAATATTGTACCCATCATGACAAAATTTCATGGAAAATGGAATAATGTACTAAATAACAGACATTTATTAAATACTTGCCATTTGTCCAGGACTATGATAAGTCTTTTCAATAATTTACCTTATTTATTCCTCACTTCAACTCTTCTAGGTGGATAATTCTCCACCTTACAGATGATGAAACCAAGATTCATGGTGGTAATATAACTTTCCTGTATCACCTTGGTAAAAATGAACAGCTTCAAAATTCATGCCATGGATTGCATGTTTCTGTTTCCCCAAAGCTCATATTTTGAAACCTAATCCTCAGTGTGATTGTATTTGGAGGTAGGGCCTTTGGAAGGTAAGTGGGTAATCAGAGGGAGGCTCGCATAATGGATTTAGTGCCATATAAAGAGAAACATAGGAGAAGGCATGCAACAAAAATTCTCCACCCTCTCTCCTGTTCTCCCCTCCCCTCCCCTCCTCCTTCCCCTTCCTCTCTTGCTTCCCTTTCCTGTCCTTGAACCACTCCTCCCCTTCTCTTCTCTCCTCTCTTCTGCTCCTTTCAGTGAGGAATCTAGATGGTTGTCTGCAAACCAGGAAATGGCTTTCACCAAACACTACACTCAGCTTCCAGCACTGTAAGAAATAATGCCCGTTGTTTAAACCACTGAGTCCACGGTGTACAGCTTTAGCAACTCAAACTGACTAAGACACTTGGGCAGTGATTATAGACTCTGACTCATAGGCTGAATCTAAAGTGAAATGTTGATTAGCAAATGGGTCCAAATCTCACAGCAAAATTCACTGTGGAGCACTGAAATGTGCTGTCCTTGCCCTTTCTTTCTCCGTCTCACACTTTTCAGCAGTGCAGACACCATAAACCCCTCTAATTGACAAGTTCAAAATTATATCAGAAAATAGGTGACCTGAAGTTAAATTGTTGCATGTATATTTAAAAAGTCAATTATGTTACTATGATGTGGAAGAAAACTTTATGAGTAATGACTCATTTAAAGTTTTCCTTTAAGAGCTAAAATAGTTTTTTTAGACACCATTCGTGAACATAGAAAATCAAAGAGAATCTCACTCTACATGCAGAGTGTTAGGGTCAAATCTTTGAGTTGTATCGGAGGGAGACTTTCAGACTGAGATTTTTTCCCAAGCAAAGCAACCAAATTGCAAAAAGTGTGGAAATGAAGCCACATAAATCAAATAACCTGCAGATGGAATAAATGAGTCTAAAAAGGAAAGATTCAGTAAGATAATGTACACCCCTGTGTTTATAAATAGAGACTTGACTTGGTTTTTTTGTGAAACCAGAATAAGGACCACTGACTGGAGGCCAGTTGGCTGAATTTACCGTGCTGTTTTAGAGCACACACCAGTGAAGACCCTGTGACTGGTCCAGCCCAGTGAATGACGGAATGAACAAACAGATAAAATGCTAGTGCAGAAGCTAGCTGACCCACTCTCAAGGTACAGTACACAAAGAATCTCAGATTTGGTGAAAGGCTGGGTTTTCTTGAGTCCAGTTGCTAAGGGTCAATCTCAGGGACTTTTGCTGATTCTTAGGAACCCTGACTCATGCCATCATTCGTATGAGGCATCTTTCCCTGCACCAGATGTGTTAGGCCCTCAGAGACTAAGGGTAAGAGGAACTGACCATGTCTTCTAACTTCATGTCTCCTTCCCACAGCACCTAACAGTGCTGTATTCACCCTTAGTTGAAGGACAGGCTGGAAACTGGTCAAAGGTCATGTAATCCAAGAGCAAGGTCACAAAGCCACAAATAAGACCGAAGCTAGAAAGTCCCTGCAGATGCAGGACACAGACACACGTACCAGGTGGTGACAATGTCCCCAGGCACCATCCCCTCATTCGCCCTTCCCCAGGAGGAGGATTTGCATGGAGAGAAGCTGTAAAGCAAGAAAGTGGAGGTCCCCTCCCCAGGCAGTCCCCAAATACATAACATCTGCGAATTCTTCACTCTCTTAACAATCCTGTGGGCTAATGCACCTCCTAAACTAGGAAACTGAAGTGAAGGAAGCAATGGTGATTTCCCCATGATCACAAAGCAAGTAATTGTGGGGGCAGGATTAGAACCCAGGCAACCCAACAACAAGCTCCTGACTAAACTCCTTGTTTACAGAGAGGGGAATTTGCACTTTCATTCTGTCTTCTTAAGGTGAAACTGAGAGGCAGCACCTACCACTGAGCACAAAACATGATCAATAAATAATTGTTGAATGCAGCTAGTTCTTTAAGTCACTCGGAGTTGTTTAGACTACCCAGAGCATTCAGTGCTAGAGATATCCAGATGCGCCCTTGGGCTCTAGTTTAATCCCCAGCATAAAATCTGCTTGTCCTCTACATTCCATGATGTCTTTGTGGTTTTGATTTTATTGGCATACTGTTGTTATTTAACTTGGGACATGCAGTCATTTATGTGGACTTACGCAAACCAAAGATAAACGTTGAGACCCAAGTTTGTGGCTGCCTGTGGATGCTTCATTTGAAAACTAAAACAAGTTTGCCAGCTGATACCTGAGTAAAAGAAGTTGAATTACACAGCTTCCTCAATATCTGCTCAGTAGTCAAGTCTTCTGTAAGAAAGGTTTAACTCTCAAGACAGAATAGTTAGAGAAGTTTTCTTGAAAACCTCAAACTAAGAAAATCTCAAGTTTTCAAGGGTTCTGAGCCAACAAGGCCTAAAGATGTGGGAGCAGGAGGACCCAGCCCTGCAGCCTCTGTCCAGCTGGGGTAGGGACTGAACAGGACTCGGCAGGACACAGTGCCAAAGGCCCAGCAGACAGCCTGCAGACACGCTCCATCCAGCTGCTGTGGATTGCTACAGGGCAGATCCCACCAGCTGAGTGAACCCCAGCAGCTGCGCCAGCCCGGGGCTCCATCCTGCACAATGCACCGGGCAGCCAGCCAGTTCTGAGCCGGCTGTTTTCTGTGATGAATCAGCTCGGGGCCTCAGAAGTGGGCGTGTCCATGTGTAGGAGGTCTCTAGACTGCATCACCCTTAACACGGCCGTTCTACTTCTCTCAACAAGAATGTCCACTCCCAGCAAGCATTGCGCAGGGCACCCTCAACTCAACAACAGACAAACCAGACAAAAACCCCGCTCTAGTAGAAGTTACATTTTCAACCTATCCTATGGAAACAATCAGAAATATAGGCCCAAATTTACATGTTGCAATAGAATGAGAAAAATGAGAAGCAATCTAAATAGCCAACGGTGGGAGTCTGGTTAAATAAATTCCAATACATCACCAAGTGTGTTGGTACACACCTATCATCCTAGCACTGTGGGAGACTGAGGCAGGAGGATCACAAGTTCCAGCCCAGCCTTGACAGTGTAGCAGCTTAGTGAGATCCTAGCTCAAAATTAAAAAGTGGGGGGGAGGGGTTGGTAATATGCAAAGTCTGAGTTTAATTCCCAGTACAATAAATACATAAATAAATTCCAGTATATCTTTTTGAAGTCACGCAATCATCTTTTAAAACTATCATAAATAAGGGTAACTAATGGTTTAGATTTTTTTTAAAAAAAATACATTCAGTGAGGAAAAAGAAAAGGTTACAAGGCAAAGATATAGTATGCCTTCAAAGTTTTAAAAGAACTGTAGTATATACAAACGAGTTGAAACATACCAAACTGTGAACCATACTCATCACTGGATGGTGAGATTCATCGTGGCTGTCTTAGTTACTTTTCACTCATTGCCGAGATAGAATACCTGATGCCCAAAATTAGGGAAGGAAAGGTTTATTTCTTACAGTTCTTGGGGGTCTCAGTCCATACTCAGTTGGCTCCAAGGCAGTGTGGTGTGGCAGGGCTGCCATTCATGGTGTGAACCATCTAGAGAGAGAGTGAAGACACACGTTCCTCCTACCCTTACACAGTATGTCGGCTCTACCCCTGGGTGGGTGCAAGATTCACATCACCAATCCCAACCCCAGACAACAAACCAATCTCAAACACCAGACTCAGCCCCATCCATGATTACATGAGGCTTTGAGGGGAACACAGGACCATACCCATAGCAGTGACTTTGCATTCTTTGCATTTTCTACAAAGTTCACCTTTTGCCAAATTTCTACAGTAATACACATCTCAGTCAAGTTCCAACTAAAAGAACAATAGTTCAACAGTGGGAATTTAATACAGGGCACTACCTATGAAGGTTTTATAGGAGATGGAAAGTAACAAGTTCCAAGTTTAGCCTAAAGATTCCTCTGGTTTTAAATTTCACTTCACAGTTTCTCTGTACATAGTGAACTGTTACCTAATTTGACATTAAACAGACTGTAACCTGCTCTTGTAACAAGTAGCTAAATCTTAGTCCATCACATGCCAACAAACTATGTTCAAATAAGATAACTCTGTGCTGTAAACAACCAGGCTGTCTCTGAACCTTACTTCTCTTTTCTGTATGACACTTCTCTGGCTATAAAAATAACTGACACATGTGGGTGGCAGGGAGGATTCTCAACCATTCTCAGTCCCAGTGACTACTGGTTTCTAGAGTCACAAATAAAACCAAGTAAGATCTGTAAGGTTAAATTCGTTGTGATTTTTGTCTTTCAGCAAAGCGAATAGTGACATGGTCTAGCAATTGATGACATCAAAAAATGGAGGAAAATGAGCAGAGGTGCTAACTGGAGCCCTCAGCAGAGTCCGTGGCTATCAGCTGAGGAGAGTCAGCCACTTTGAGAGCAACACTTGAAGCAAAGAGGGAAAAAAAAACAGTGACTCTCCAGCACTGCCCCTCACACTCTGATCCTCTGCAGTATCCCACAGGAGCTGAATCTGAAGCCACTTGGCAAGGGACCCTGGGGAGGGTGCTTGGAAGAGAAAGCTACCCACTGGGCACAGCCACCTAAGGGGAGGGTGTATGTGGGTCTGAGTGCAGACACACAGGTACCTGGTGCAGCACCATTTCTTGAGCTAAGTAAAACAATAAATGATGTATCTTGAAAGAAAAAAGAACACAAAGGCACTCTTTCAAACATCTTCTTCCTTCCTCCTGTAATTCTTAAGATTCCATGAAACCCTTGTTTGCATATGGTACAGAGACACACACCATCAAAATAAACACTGTCAGGGTGCTGGTGTCAGGTATTGGGAGGAAAATCCATAATTCAAATCTTTCTTCTTTCCTGTCAGAGTCTCACCCCAACCTTCAGCCACCCGGTTTTTCCAAGTTCCCCAATTTCCTCCACATGAATCCCTAAGTGTGCTCAACTTGTTCCCTGATCCCTCAGAGAGTCCCTCTTGCTGTCAGAAAGTAGAAGCTACCTTGGCAGATTCATGTTGAAGTTGGGGGAAAAGTATATTTGAAACAATAAATTAACTGCTTTAATTATCCCACAGGGCTTGTGTTTGGAGACCTATGAATCTTTCAAGTAAGTTTAAATAATTTGTAATCAAAATGACATTCACCCAACACTGTACTTGGAAGTAGGAAACATAAAGAACACTAAAGCCAGATCCTTTTCCACAGACAGCAGATAAAAGATTTTCTGATAATTCAGGACAAATATGTCAGAGCTTCTTGGAAAAATCTCCATCTAATAAGATTACAAGTATAGTTACTTAGGTAATATTGATCCAATGGGAAATTACAAGGTGGGTATGAGGTGGGACAAAATTACGGTGAACCAATAAGATCACAAGTGTAGTCACCTAGGTAATACAGATTAAATAGAGATCAAATGGGGAAGCAAGTCACGTAGCAATCATACATAGACCAAACAAGGAGTTTCTAAAAAGGAATGAGCTACGGAGGTTTTGGTTCCCCATGGAAGGTGACCAATACCTATTTGGAATATTAATCACTGCTGTTTATCTCCAGGAAAAGTTTGTCCTCTTTTTCTTGAAGCCTGGCCTTTGGTGAATGTGCCTCCAACCACAATTGTCTGCTGTGCTGAGGATCCAGCCCTGTTCAACTGCCTATAATATTTATAACTAACTTAGCTGTGTACAACATTCCCCTCTCTGAAGAGCTATCCCTGACTGGAAGGAGCCTAGTTTCCATCGAGCTGCTTTGAGCTGAGAAAGGATCGATATAGTGGAGAAATAAGTCAGGGACCTTCTCCAGAGAGTTAATCTAGTGGGCCTCAGATAGAAGTTGTGTTGTGGTTTAGCAGTTATGAACTCTTTCTTTATAAGGTTGATCTGTTGGATCCTGGAAAAAGGAGTCTAGCACATTTGTCATTGTTTCCATCTGTATGATCATTTGGAGTTTTGCAGCCTCTAAGCAAGAATGACCAAATTTTCCAAGAAATTAGAGCATGTGTAATCAAAGCATAAGCACTGGAATGGAAAGTAGGTTAAAGAAAGAGCCAAGTCTAGAAGCTGTTCTTAAAGGGCTGGAATAGCTATTGTATGTCCCTGGCTCTTAGATCCCTCTACTGACGGAGTCTGATATTTTGTCATAAGTCTCTCCAGTTTTAGTTGTAAAATGACAAGTTTGGTGGTTTTGAAGCACAACTTTAACTAAAGAATTTTAAAATTCTTGTTTAAAAAAATTCTTGTTGAGCTATTATAGATTTTATTTTAGGGTTTTTCTTTCTTTTTTTTTTTTTTTTCTTGGTTGGTTGGTTTTGTTTTGTTTTGTTTTGTTTTTAATGCCCCATAACAGTGGTCAGCTACCAGTGTAGTTGGAAGCTGCCAGAAACGCCAGCAAATAAAGCCCCTTTTAATATCTATCTTATTGTTATGACATTGTTTCATACATGTTTTGGTTATAATTTTCTCCCAGGTACTTAAGTTAAAGTGAGACCTATGTTCATTAAAATTAACCTCTTGAGGGCCGGGAGTTTGGCTCAGTGGCTTACACACCTGTCAGGCAGGTGTGAGGTTGTGAGTTCAATCCCCGGTGCCACAAAAAAAAAAAAAAAAAATTAACCTCTTGCTGTCTATCAAGGTCAGTCAAGTCTCCTCAGGCATCACTTTGGCACCATATATAGGGTCTCTCAACTCCTCTGTCAACCATCAAGATGGGTCATGGCCTTGCTTGACCATGTTACTTTCTGGTCAGCATAGGAAACTTTTCCCTCTTGGTGATCCTTCTTTGGCACACTGTACACTTACTGATTCTTGTCCTCTGTGTTCCAGAAATCTCCCTGCTCAGGAGGTTTGATGACTCACCAAAATTATAGGAAAAGTTCTCTTATGTTCTGGGTCCTCACTGACCTCAGAGAGCCAGGGCCAAAATGTCAGCTGTCCTCTTAGTACAGTTACATTTCTAGTTTCAGTCTCTAAACTTTAGTTGTTGAACACACTGGCATTAGTATTGCAATGGAGGCAGTTGTGTTCAACTATTATAATTTCATCTGAATAGCAAGCACTTCAAAATACAAAGCATAGCCAGAGGACTGTTATTTCTTATAAACCATGGCTGTTTTAGCAGTTGAATCCCTGCAGAATGTTAACAGACAACAATTCTAAGAGTTTTACAGAGAAAACTTGAGATCAAGAGCTACACATAGTGCATAAGCATAACAATCATGATATTATCTTTGAAACACATTTAATGTCTATCCTAATATAGACTTGCCTTTTTAGTCAATCATCTCTATCTAGTACATAAAAGAAGTTTCCACCTAATTTGTTATCCTTTAATGGGATGTCACCGAAGAAGTGTGTGACATCATCTAGACTGCTCAGTGCCTGAGAATCTCTAAGTGTAGTGACACATATATAATAGCACTATCTGTCTGACCTGTGGTCTCATGTTGAGTTGACATAGGCCTCTTATCACAAGCAGCTGGAGCACAAGAGAAAGGCAGCTATCTAAGTCTAGTTTTACATCTTAGAAGACCTGTATACCTGAAAAGCATGAATATATTTAGTATACCATGAGATTGGCAATAATGAATCTCATTGCTACATAAAAATCTTTGTCTCTTAATTTAGTTTTGTATCAAGAGCCTCTTTTAATAAAGAAACCTTAAAAAATAATAAAACCTTATTGTTTTACCCACAGAAGACAATCTTTTCACAATGGCCAATGTAAACAAATTTTAAACTTTCACCTACCTGTTCTGCATCCATTTGACTCTCCATACTGCATGCGTTACTGTTTCTTTAACTCTATTCCTCACAGTTCCCATCTATCCTTTGCACACTTTATCTCTTCTGCTCACAGCTCCAGTGGGTTCTCCCTACACTTCTGTCCTTGTCCTTGTTCCCTCCCAATCCACATACTTTTGTTCACAAATTTTGCCCATTCTATGACTTCAATTACAGACTACATTCTGGCAACTCTCAAGCTTACCTCCCCATCCCAGATATCTCATCAGGATTCATAAATGTATTCACTGCCAACTTGCATGCAACAAAAGCACGTCACACTCCAGATATTAAAATCTCTTCACCTTTCCTCAAAACTTGTTCCTGTACTACCCATCTTCTTTTACTGGATTAAGCCACACTACTACTCATTCTTGCATCCTTCTTTTGATAAACCACACTAATGCTAGCTAACTTTTTAATATGTCACGTATTCCCTAAACCAAATTTCCAGCATTTCCCTACTACTGCCTGTATCCAGGCTTGTCCTTCCAACACATTATCCATCTGTGCCATGGTGATTTATAAAAAGCAACCCTGGCAAGCTCCTCAACTGGCTTCCCTTAGTATAAACAATTCACAAGATTCTTAGTGGAACATAAAAGCTGTCCAATATTACCTCTCTATACCCTTGAATCTTTTCCTTTCTCTCTCCCCAAGTACAATTTTGTGCTTTTCCAAGGCCCTGTGAACTACCTGCAGTTCCCCAAAAGGCACAAGATCTCTGTCACCTATGCACATAGCTTCCAACCCTCCTCAACCAGTGCTCAACAATTAGGAGATCAGGCTCCTGAGTGAAATCATATAGATTTGGAGTCAAGTTCCACCACTTAATAGTAATGTTACTAGCAAATTAGTTAAAGGTTATGCAGAAGTGAGTAGTCTACAGGTGGTGGAATGTTGCAGTGTTATTAATCTACTCTCTCTCTCCCCGCCACCTCCATCTACCTGCTCCACCACTGTGAGAGCAGTAACCAGAACACTAAGATGCCCCTGTAAGTCTTCCCCTGGCATACATACCTAGAATAACCATCTCCCTTATGAATGAGATGGCTCTCATTCTGTGATTAGGTTGCATTACAAAAATAAAATAAAGAGACTTTGCAGATGTAATGAAAGTCCCAAATCAGTAGACTTTAACATGACTGAAAGGCTGCTTATCCTGGATACTCTTGATAATCAACAGGGCATGGGCTCACCCTAAAGCAGCAGAGTCTATGATGGCTGGTAAAACTCAGAGAGGGTCTCTAGCTGTCACACACAGCCTTTAAGAAGAAAACTGTCATGTGTGAGAAAGTCCTGCAGACAGGACCTAAGGGCAGGTTGTGGACTGAGTGTGATCCCCAACCAGCAGAGAGCAAGTAAACAGAGCCTCATTCCACTATATCCAGGAACTTTGTTCTGCCAAAATCTGAGTGTGCCTGGAAGGGGGAACCAAGCTCCCACTGAGAACACAGCCCATTCAATGCCTGTGTTTCTACCTTGGGAGAACTTGAGCAGAGAACTCAATCCATGTGCACCCCAGTCGCATACCCACAGAAACTAAGATCGTAACTTTGTGCTGCATTAGGCCACTAAATATGTGGTAATTTGTCACTCAGTGATAGAAAATTAATGCAATATGTGCTAGGCACTAACATACTAGATACACTCTAAACAAAGATGCTGTACTTTCATTCCCAAGCACTTCACAGCGCAAATGACTATTGAAATTCCAACATCTGCATTCCCAGCTGAGGGACAAAGAAGGGAGAAAAGACACCAGGGGAGCGCCTCCTAGTTCAGTAAATTCCCACTTTTAAGCTGCCTTCCCATAAATCCTGGCAAAAACTTCACCCAGCTCTCCTCCAGAGAGAGACTCCAGACTTCACAGGAAATACATGGTTGGTAAATACACTGTTTTTAGTGAGGCATCTTGTCATCTCCAATACATAAAGAAGGGAGATTGGCCACCATGTAGGCCACTGGCACAGAGACTGAAGCCCTAGAGATTAGAGACTTGTTTGCCCCTGTTTCTGAGGCCCCTCATGGCCAGGTCTACGAAGTCCTGCTCCCCCAATGATGCTCCAAGAAGCAAATAGTCCTTTCAGGAAAAAGCCCACTTCTCCACCACTCTACAGAAATCCTTGCCTTCTCTGTCCTTCCCTTCCTCCGCTGTGGCCCCAAATGCAAGTGCTGGTCACACCAGACTCATTTGCACCTCCTTGGGAGGGAGAATATCACTTTATAATAGGATTTTTTTCACTGATCAGATTTTTTAAAAAGACCAAAGGAGAAGAATGGGGCTGGGAATATAGCTCAGCGACACAATGCCTGCCTGTCAGGTGCAAGTTGTGAGTTCAATCCCCAGTACCAAAACAACCAAAAAAAAAAAAAATTGGGAAGAATGAACACTGGTGGATAGAGGGAGAGGAAATGATAACTCTACAGAAAAGGATGGAATGTAGCATTATTGAATGAAAGAGACTTTAGTCATGTCATGAAGGCAAAAGTAACCAGACTGGACAACAATGGGGAGATAGAGTAATAACAGATAAGAACAGAATTGACCTCAGGATAAACTATGCAACGCATAGGACAGAGGCGCTTTACCAAGAAACACCAGGAATTTGGGCTCCAGAAGAGCCTGAGGAGAAATGCAGTTCATTAGACATGATCAGCAGGACCCACGAGTCATTTAACCCAGCAGAGCCAGAACAGATGCAACTAGATATTCTGCAATGATCAGGAAGTTGGGGGTGACAAGATCTGGGAGTTGTCTATGTATACAATAATGAGTAATATCTCATTGCAATAAATACTAATTGCTTAATTCTTCTGTGAGGTGAAATATTTTGCAAGTGGGAGTGAATTATCAGTGTCCCATCTATGTAATTATAGAACAGCATTTCCCTTACCACTAATGAAGCCAATGAGTCTCTAGACTTGTTGCATTTCTTAGTTTTCAGAGATCTTGTAAGGCGAGATCCTTTAATCCCAGGTAATTCCTTCAGAAAGTAAATTCTTTTCATGTGACAAAATCTGCTCTAGGTCATGTGAAAGAAGTAGATGATGCCACTTCACATGAATCTGACATACTATACTATGATTTTCAAAAATTGAGTGGCCAAACCATGTCTCAATGCTCTGTCTACATAAGAACTATAATAGTGTACTTATGAGTATACACATGACTTGCTAGGCACAAAAACACAATATTACATAGAACATAAAACTGCAAAGATTAGTAAAGGCAGTATTCTTAATTATGATATTATCAGCTCCCCACAACAAAAGCAAAATAAGAGAAGAAAGCCAGGGAGTGGTTAGGAGCACAGGTTCTAACGTGAGAGGGTTTGATCTCAGATTCCCGTCTTAGTAACACAGGGCATTATTTAATCTCTCTAAGCCTCAGGGCTTTTTTAATACATAAAATGGAGATAAAAATAATACCTGCCTCATAGGACATTGTGAGAGGGAAATGAAATAATGCATTCCAAGCTCTCAACACACTCCGTAGTTTAATAAATGTGAACTACTATTATTCAGAGAGTTGCCACATATCTCTTTTTTGCGATGCCTCTGAAGTGCTAACTTGTAATTCCAACACGCTCATTTCCTCCCATCTAAATATGCAGGCTATAGCAATATCCACCAGCCCACATGAATTACTGGAACAGGAAGACATCTAATAAACAGTGGATTCAGCCAAGGATGTACAACTAAGGAAGCACCAGACCCTCGGGCAAAAGCATGCTTAGCTGAGAACCAATGACCTGCTCTCAACTTCTCTTTTTACAGAGGAGGAAACTGAGGCCCAAAAATGTAAAGAATTTTCTAGGGTCACAAAACCATTTCCAGAATCTGCTACTGACAGACCTGGCTTAGACCTGAGACTGGGAACCAAATATCTTGACTCAGATTGCACCATTTGGGCACTACTTCGAGCTGCCTCATGGAATTTAAGAGGCATTTCCTGAGGAACCACGGTAGGGGTCACGAAGGAGAGCGAGATGGCAACCCTGCCAAAAATGTACCTCAGCCCAATCGGGGAAACATAAATTGGTGGCATTAGGAATTCTCGAGGAAGTGCTGACAAAGTGCTAAGAAGTCCTAAGTGGTGCTTCTAACTCATGAAACCCTCATGGGAAAAGGTGGAGTTTCTACTAGACTTTGAAGGCTAGGGATCAAGGAGACCCATCCTGGGTGGAATAAATCATTTGAGCAAAGGCCCAGAGATTGACAAGAGAGCACATACTCACTCATGCATGAGAGAGCTGACGGTCATCTTGAGCATATGGGGAGATGAATAATAGAGCTGAAATATTTGTGCTCCAGGAAAGCCAGCAGTCTGAAGTATCACATAAAGCAGAGAGGAGAAAATACTTCCTCTGGTCTCTTCCCAAAGTACCCACTGATTGTCTGCCTTTTGCCTACTGCTAACTTTGAAAGACTGTATGTCAGAAAAAAGAACAGCAAAAATAACTTCCATAGGGAATTTCACTCTGAAAATACTCAGGGGGTGAAGAATCTCATTTCCCATTCCTTGGAAAATCAGAAACAAACAGGAATCCAGACAGCCTCTCTACTCAAAAGCTGAGGCATTGTTGGGGTGAGGTGAGGGATAATTGTGGGGGACCACCTGGATGACTCTCCTTGGAAGAAGAGCAATCACCTCCATCTTGACTAAACCTGGCCCTATTTCCATGTATTGGTATGTACAGAGCTGGCTAGGATTTTTCCTTATCCCTTCAGTTGGCTTAAGCAATGCAAATCATTCTAGCCAAGATGTTGATGTGTAATCTTTGAAGCAAGGCAACAGGTCAGCGTTAGCCTGCACTGTAGTACCCAAAAAACATGTGTGAGCTGGGCAGGAGGGAGAACCACACTTCACACTGCCAACTGGGATTGAGCCTCAAGATGAGAGGCTATGGCTTCTCAGGGCATAAAATATTACACATCAGCACCAACCTCCAAACATTAGATACTACCTTGAATTGTGTTATGCAGATTAGTCTTTCTGCATTCACTTCTCTCTGCATATTGCAGAGGTGATTTCTGGCCTCCTACTCAGCCCAGCTCACAGTACTCATGTACTTCCCTCCACCCTCACAATCACTCATCCTCAAGCCACTCCCTTCTTCATAAATTAATAAAACTCAGGTTCATCCCTGGGTCAAGGCCTTTGCTCTGGTTAGCCATCACCTTAACTGGATTTAGGACCCCCTTGGCTCCCCAAAACTACAAATATGCCTTAGTGTCTTTATCCTTGCCATGGGTTGCACTGAACGTGGTAGATTGGAATTAACTCGCTAGAATTCCAATAACTTCTCCATGGGATTACAAATATAAACTTCCCAGACCATGACAAGGACCGGGAAGGGTTCTCTATGTATAATAACACAGCCTCATTATATTTGATCCTACTTAAGAAAATCTATGAGCTTTCAATACTTTTAAACCTCTGTTCTGTTCCAGTGAGCAATAACTTGCTATCACACAGCAGTGGGGTTGAGATAATAGGAATAATACTGTTTCAATTTCCTTTGTGACCTTCTTAAAATGTTAAAAATGTAAGAAACAAAGAGGACAGAGAGAAAGACTTGCAGCCAAGATGGGATTTTTTTTGTGACAGAGACTTAAGTGGGGTTACTGGCTCTGAAGGGCCAGAATAGCAGCTCTCTTACAGAGTAAGGGGTTAATATGGGGTAACCTGGGTAGCAGAGAATGAGGAAATTGGAAACTAACTGTTCTGGGATCAGCTCATCTATCTTAGCCCATAGTCACTGGTTTATTTCGTGTTTACAGAAGCTTCCCTAATCTTCTGCATATGATAGCCTCTTGGTCAGGAAAGGCCAGGGCTTAGGCCAGGCCAGTTCAGTAGTTGTACTGATGTTTTTATAAGGCTGAAGCAATGTGAGGAAGGGTTAGAATTCTGGAAAGATGTCCTTCAGACTCTTCCTTAGAAAAAACAGGAATGGAGTAGAAGAATTGCCCCCACGTTGTTCTGGTAAGCTATGATTGTATAATCAATCTCCCCAAAACTTGATGGCATGAAGTAATTATTTCACTCTGCTCAGAGATTCTGGTGGGTTAGGGACTGAGAGAGGGCCCATCACAGTTGGCAGATCTCTGCTCCATGCCATCTGGAGTCTGAGCTGGGCACACTAGAAAACTGGGTGATGGAATCTCAGGGAGGCATCTTCATCCCATGCTGGCTGATGCTGGCTGGGAGCTGGGAGCTCGGCTCTGCCATCAGCCAGGAAACCTGCACATAGCCCCTCCATGTGGCCTGAGTGCCACATGTGAGTGTCCCAAGACAGCAAGACTGAAAAAAAGTCACCAAGATGCAAGGGTGTCTTAGTTACCTTTTAATCATTGCTGAGACAAAATACCTGATGCCCAAAATTAGGAAAGGAAAGGTTTATTTCTTACAGGTCTTGAGAGTTTCCATCTATACTTAGTTGGCTCCAAGGCAGCGTGGCATGGCCGGGCAGCCATTCATTGAGGCCACCAAATAGCAAGGTGCATGAACCTGGCAAGACAGAGGGCTTCCTCTCCCCTTACACTGTATATCAGCTCCACCCCTGGTGGGATATAACACTCACATGGCCAATCCCAGTGCTAGACAACAAATCAATCACAAATTCTGGACTCACCCCCATCCAAATTACATGAGTCCTTGGGGGGACACAGGCTCCAACCAGTACAAAGGGGAAGACAAAATGGAACAACCATCCATGTCACATCGCAAAAGCATATGGGAGTGGAGATATCTCTGCTACTACCTTAGAACACACAATTTGACACAAGTTCCAAAAAATATCCTGCTCCCAGTGTGCACCTAACTGCCTGAAACTTGTACCATAAAATAGATATTCTGTGGTAATGAAGTGTGCCCTTAGCAGGAGTTATTCATTAAGAAATAAAATAAGATGCCATTTAATTAGCATTTTACATTTTGCAAATCCCCTTCAAGGTTGTACTTGTCTGCTTTCAGTTGCTGGGACAAAATACTTGACACCTGCAACTTAAAGGAAGAGAGGCTTTTTTTGGCTCATGGTTTCAGAGGTTTCAATCTGCGGACACCTGTCTGCAAAGAGAATATCATGGTGGAAGGGTCTATGGAGGGAAACTGTTCAACTCATGGTATCCAAGAAGAGCAAAGGAAGAGACCAGGGACCAGATACAGCCCCTAAGGTCATACCTCTGACCCACCCAGACACACCCAGAGGTGAACTTTACTCATTCCTGGTTATCTTGCAAGCCCATCAAGGTAGTGATCAAGATTAACCAATACAATGGTGTTCACAGTAACCCCATGATCTTATTTTTCTGACACTATTTTACAGGTCAAAAATCAAAAATCCAGAGAAGTTATATGTGAGTTTAACAGGGATACTTGGGAACCTAAAGAGACACTCAGAATTTGAACTCAGAGTTTTGGTCTCTAAATCCTATAGTAGAACTTGTATTGAAGCCTGTATTATAACTACTGTCTTTCAAGTAAATGATAATAAGTTTATCCAATAAGCCCTAATGAACTTCATGCATTCAATTAATAAAAATAAAGTGAATAAACGTTATTCAAAAACTAACAGAATAATTTCAAAAATTATTGTAATAGAAATACCAGTCACTCATGAGAGTCCTAAGGAAATGTGACCATATTTAAGTTAGTTTTGAAATAATAAGAAAAATTTTTAGGGTATAACCATGAAGAAATGTCACAGAAGAAAATTCTGAAATCCAATGCTTACTGTAAAATAGAACAAAGACTCAGTCAGTGCTAAAGAAAAAATTCTTGGGCCATTTGTGGGCCAGGGGTAGACAGAACAAAGCTACACCAGCAAACAAGCCCAGTCTGGGAACCAGCACCATGCGCGGGCCACCACCAGACTGGGAACAGCCAGACCCCAGCCTCTCCCCATGAGTCAGCCCCATTTGCAGACTGGGGTTAGAGAGACCAATGGCCTCATCAGCAAAGAAGCCCAGTCTGGGAACCAGCGCCATGCCTGGGCCGCAGCCAGACTGAGAACATCCAGATCCCAGTCTCTTCTGGCATGCAGGCTGGCAAACAAGAAGTACAAATTCTACTGCCTGCTCCCCCGCCCTGCCACCGTAAGCAACCAGCTTATCTGGAGAAACACAGGTTGGGATAATAGCTATGGAGGTGAAATGCAATTGGATGCCTGTGGTGCTTTGGTGTTTCACTAATATTGCAGGTCTAGGGCCAGTGGTCTGATCATAGGTTCAGAGGATATCGGTACCCAGTGGGGGATCTCCTTCTGAGGGTTGCATCCATTATTGATTCCCTATTGTCTTGTTTTGGAAGTCCTATATTGTTTCCATTGTTTTTTGGGGTTGGGTTGTATTCTCTTTTGTTTTGTTTATGTCAAATCCGATGGTAGAAGCAGCTATTTCAAAGATAGCAAGATACATTATGGTAGCAATTTTGGATTTTCTATTGGCTTGTTTTGAAGTCCTTTATTGCATTCATTATTTTGTTTTTATTGTTTCTATTCTACTCTGTTCTGTTTGATTTTTACTATGTCTGAAGTAATCTACAGCTATTTTGAAGACATCAAAAGACATTATGGTAACTATCATTGACTTTGTAATGTTTTGAAGTCCTGTGTCTCTTACACTGGTTGTTTTGATTGGTTTTATTCTGTTTTATCATCTTTAAAATAAAAAAGAAAGAAAGAAAGAAAGAAAGAAAGAAAGAAAGAAAGAAAGAAAGAAAGAAAGAAAGAAAAAAAAAATTTTGGGTGCTGAAGTTGGGATGTAGCGTAGTATAAAGCCTTAGCATGAACAAGATCTTAACACTGCAAAATAAAACTGTAAAAACTATAGGTGCCTTATAAAGCTTGAGAGAGTTAAAAGCTTTTATTTCTGTTTTCCTTTTCAATAATAACTTAAAGATGCCAGAGAAAATTTAAATAATTCCCAGTTGTGATACAGGTAAACTTCTCTAAGAGAACTAAACATTCTTGGAACATTAAAGAAAAGAGTTGTTCTTCCTGTTTAATTCTTGAGACAGCTGTTTTTTCTTTTCTTCAATTACAGAATGTTAATCCATGCATTGTGTACCTCACTTGGAATGTGAACAATTTCTTATCATCTTTTCCCAATGCTACACCCTATATTATCCTAGGAGACATGAGACTAAATGTTTGAGGAAAATAATTTTGTGTCATTTTTGGAGCTAATTAAACCTTGCTTAGTAAATAATTCTCTGAATATTAGTTCTACCTCAATAATACTATGCAATGGAGAGTGATCAGATGATTTAAGATCTCACCATTACCTTTAAAATGTACTCAGGGACTAACAAATGAAGGAGAAAATTCTTGATTCTTTAAATGTTCCAAGAATTGACAGAGTAGGCAGAAAACCAAAAATCTTCAAGTACTCATTAGACATAAATCAACACAGAAGGAGTGAAGAATAACGTCCAGATCTCTAAACTATGATTTTTCCCAGAACTTTTTCTTTCCATATCTCTGCTTTTCCATCAAAAGTTCTTTAATGGTAAATGAACAATGATCATTTATGTCATTTCAGCATGTATCAATCTGTCCCAGATAGGTACTGGAGCACAGAACTGATTCATATTCCACATAATTCAATATGCTTCTTTTTATTTCTTTGCTGAATAAAAAAATAGTGATTCCCAGGACTGTAATCCCCCTTGTAAAATGGGCCATTAATGATTTACAAGGGTGGATTTTTTCCAAAGGAAGGAAAATAAAACTTTGCCTGAGTTCTCTTCAAGGCTGGCTGTTTTAAAGCACTTATATGAAAAAAATCATAAAATGATGTGAATAAGTAGAACCAAGTCCAATCTCTCAACATGACCTTTTACAAACTGTTCTTTGTCACTTTTTGCAGCACTTCTCTCCCTACTGTCCCCTACGCCTCGTCCTCCTCAGCTCAGGAGAGCCCTTCTCAGAGCCCTTCCCAGGCTGGTGTCTGAGTAGTCACCCTCTTCTGGTTCTCCACATGTGCAACCTTCACCACCTCCCAGGGTCCAGGTCAAATGTCTTCTTTGGCTGAAGCTTCCTCTAATCTACCCAGATACAGAATCATTCTAGCTTCATCTTATCACATAAATATAATACAACACAATGTCACTCTAGTTGAGTTTTAACTAGTAGCTCTCTGCCTATCTGTGTCCCTCAATAGACTGCAAATTGCGAAGTCCCTGGGGCAAGAAACCATGTATGGTTTTACTGTTATATCGCTATGCAATACATAGTACATTGTCTTTGGGTAGGTTTACAAATATTTATAATAGCTGGTACTTATTTCTCATCTATGATATGTCAGTCTTTGTTAAACATTTTAAGTCATTATTTCTATTAATTTCCACAGGAACTTCATGTATGAGTCTTATGATTATCATTCGCACCTTGCAGGGGAGGTTTAAAAAAAATGCCACAGCATTTAGGGACCTTTCCTAATGTTGCCCATTTAATGAGAATGGTATTTTAACTTGGTTGGATTTCACAGCTTATATATACTTCCGTCCTCCAACTTTGCCTCTCATTTGATAGTTTTTAAATTAATTTAAATAAAATTTAAAAACATAGAGTTTATCCACTGAAAATGGAACTTTAGAATGGGCAGAGTAACTCCACTTTCTTATGTATTATCTTTGCTGTCTACAGTAAAAATGATAGCTAGTCTCTAAGATTTGATCTTTCATGAGCCAACATCTGTATTTTCTTAAGGCATGATTTTATGTAAGCCATTAGTCAAAGCAAAACTATCTTCCCTTGCAATCATGACACCACCCAGAGTATTAGCAAAGCACAATACTAATCATCTCACTCAGATACGCAATCATAGAAGATGAAGGAAGAAATATTCTTCCTTTGAACTTTCTTATATCCCACAAGAGATAAAGAAAAGAGTATGTATCAGGTCTGAAGAAGGGTTTAAACCATTTCTATATAACCAAGTCAGAAGTCAAATATCCAAGACACTGGCTGGTATATATTTTTTAAATACTTCAACATTGATACAATTGACACATCTATGCCCCAATCACTGGGTTGGGAATGCTTTTTCCAAGTACCTACTTATGTATCCTAGAATAATAAAAGATAAAATAATTGTGAAACATTCCACAGGTCTTTTTCTTGTCCATCTAATCCATTCTCCACATTGTTGGTAGAATAAGCTTTCTAAAATGCAACCTTAAATAAAAC
>RJWM01023079.1:0-32777 GCA_004363535.1 Dasyprocta punctata | reverse complement strand
TGCTATTTTCTAATAGGGCTTGTGACAATCTCAGGGATGTTTCCTAGCTTCAGTGGAGTCACTAACTGCAACTCTTCCCTTGGGCTCCCATTCTTCTCTGTAAATTTTCACATTATCTTTAAAATTTTATTACAGCTATGTGTACTTTTTTGTTTATGCACTGAACTGTGAACTCCGTGAAAATAGTAACTCGTATTTAGGTCTTCATCCCTAAAGCATGTAAATTTCTGGCCCATAGAAAGTGTTCAATAAATGTATGGTCCCTGAATGCATTTTTTTCCTAAATATACCAAGGAATTCTTTGTTATACAATGGGAATTCCACAGGGATTTCATAAAATATTTTATTTATAAATATCCACAAAATACAACTTCAAAATTGATTTATGTACATATTAATATCCCAAAGTAACAGTTATATGTAGGTGCTCAATATGATCTCAAAAAACATTTTCTGGATTCCTACATAAGCATCAGTTGGAGAAGGATTTTTCAGTATTTTCTCTCATAAGATATATTTCTAGAAATCATTTTTTGTGTGTTTTTCAAGTGTTTTGAATAAAGGCCAACCTTAAGCCAAGTGTATAATGAAGGCAATTTGTTTTGTTCTTTTCACATCCCTCCAAGGTCATTCATTTCCAGTTAGTTCAGAAAATCACATCTGTGTTAAGAAAGCTGGGGATGTTTTCTTGTAGAAAATGAGAGCCACTAGACAAGTGTAAAAATGAGGGCTAATTTTGTACAAACAATGTGAAGGCAGGGAGTTAGCTGAGTGGTCAGTGCTGCATAGGGGTTATAAATGTGCCAAAGTGTGTAATTATTTCTTACTGCTACCAGTATTGAAAAGCTTCACTATTTCCCTTGCAAAAGAAAATTTATATGTGTAGGTGGAGCAGTTAAAGGAGAAGTGATATGAATCCATAGAACCCAATATCTTTCCCATTTTTTCCCTATTGTAAGTTTGGACTGGGTTTTGTAGAGGAAAACGTACATGAAAATATCCAGTATATGATACCCATGGTTCTTAAGAGAGGGTTCAGTGGGATCAGTGAGATGTGAAAAGAAAAGGAATCAAAGGGTTAGCATAACCAAAATACCTACAAATGTGCAAAGACATGAGCAGTCTGGTGGTGCCTATGCTCTGGATCTGTGGTGGAAGTGGTCACATGAATCTGCATGTACAGAAGTGCATGGAGCAAAGTGTATTCTCAGGTACACACACATATGGGGTGGCAGAGAAAGAAAGATGGAGAGGTGGAGTTGTTAATTCTATAAAAGCATAAAAATTGGTGGATTTTGTCAATATCATTTACATTTTCAGTACTGAAGATCAAACCAAAGCCTTTACACTGAACTATATCCTCAGCCCTTCTTTTTTCTTATTTTTTTAAATTTTATTTTGAGATAGACTCTAAGTTGCTAAGTTGCCTAGGCTGGACTCCAAGTTGAAATCTTCCTGTCTCAGCCTCTTGGAGTGCTGGGAAACAGATGTGTAACACCACGCCCAGCTTATCAATGTCAATTTCATGGCTGCGATATGCTAGGATAGTTATGCCATATGTAACCTTTGTGGGAAACTAGAACACTCTGAGTATATAACACTGCTTTGTATTATTTAAGACTCCATGAAAATCTATAATTATTTGAGCAAAAGTTTTTAAGCCAAGTGATTTTTGTTATAAAAAGTCTACAATATGGTTCACTCATTATTTTTTAAAATATATGGCATGAGAAAAGCAGGAAGAGGATTATTAAGTCATTCATTCACCCATTTGTCCACCCATCCATCCATACATCTATCTGTCCATCCATCCATCTTTTAATCCCTCCATCCATTTACTGATTGTTTCTTTCTCTTCTTTTTATAAGTTTTTCCAGTTTTAATGAGATGTTATCAACAAATCGGGCTTACATACATTTAAAATGTATGACTTGATACTCTGATATATGTACTCATTCAACACAATTCCATTAAGTAACATATTTATCCCATCACATAGTTACCAGTGACCATGTATGCGTGTGTATATGTGTACATGTGCATGTGCTTTGCAGTGAGAACACTCAAGATCTACCTTCATAGCAAACCTCAAGTATTTATCATAGTATTGTTAACCACACCCTTCACACTGTATGTTACATCTCTAGGTCTCTGAACCACAACCCCATCCAACTAGGAGAAAACAACTCCCCAAACAGATCTGTTATTTGCACCTAGGGAGGCATGGGGTTCAACAGGAAGCCAGCAGCTGTCCCCCCACACACAACTCAACCTGCAAAGAGCTGGTTCCATGAAGAACCACAAGATACACGCTGTGCCTGCCAGCACCCCCTCTACCCAACCCTGTCTATCACCTAGCCTTAGACCCCGCTATTCAGACCTCAAATTTTGTGTGCCTCTCAGTAATACCTCCCTCCACTACCTAAACTCCCTATAAAAACATGCCCTCACCCCTTGCACAGGGCCAGCAGTCTTTTCTCACCCTTGGCCCAACTGTACCTGGTAGGCAGTAAAGTCCTTGCACAGTGCTTCAACTTTGCCTGCCTCAGTGATCCTAGTTGCACCTTGGTTTAGCCTAACAACTGGAACTTTGTATTCTTTGATGATCACTTCCCATGGCTCCCTTTTCCCAGCCTTTGGTAACCACCATTATGAACTCTGCTTCTATGATTTTTGACTATTTTAAACTCCACACAGGTGACCCATAAAGTATTTGTCTTTTAGTGTCTGGTATATTTCACTTAACATAATGACCTCCAGTTCCATCCATGTTGTCACGAATGGTGATATTTCTTCTTTATTAAAGCAAAATAATATTATATATACTACACTGCAAAATGTGCTATATATGTGTGTGTATCATACATCCTTAACCCTTCATGTATTATCAACAACTTATGTTGTTTCCATGTCTTGGATATTTGTGAATAATATGTCAATGGACATGGACACAATATTTACTTTATTCATCCACTGATGGGCATATCAACCACCTCTAAGATTTAGCTATTATGAGTGGTGCTGGTATAAATGTGCACACGCATGGATCCCTGTGACATGGTGTCTTTAACCCTTTTGGGAAAATACGTATTAGGAGAACAGTTGAGTCAAATGGAATTTCTCAGTTTAGTTTTTTGAGGAGTCTCCATACTGATTTTCACAGTGGTTGTGCTAGTTTCCATTCCCACAAACTATGTATAAGAGCTCTTTCTGTCCTGAAGCCTCACCTGCATTTGTTATTATTTGAATTTCTGATGATAGCTGTTCTTTTCCTTTTATTTTCATTTCTTTGATGGTCCGTGATGTTGCACATTCTTCATGTATTTATTGGTTATCTATACTTCTGCTTCTTCTAAGTCTCTATACATTTTACTTGCCCATTTTTTGATTAGGTATTTTTTTATTTTGGGGAGTCTAATTTTTTGGGGGGTTAAAATATATTCTTTATATTAGTCTTTTTGGGGGGTTAAAAATATATTCTTTATATTAGTCTTCTGTACAAACTCTAGCTGGTAAAACTTTTCTCCCATTCTGTATGCCATCCCTTTACCCTGCTGTTATTCCTTTGCTGTAAGAATTTTGATTTGATATAATTTAGTTTGTTGATACCAAATGTTATTTCTTGTAGAATTGGAGCTCTCTTCAGAAAATCCTTGCCTGCACTTTGTAGGGAGCTGTTGAAGCTGGAGATTGATCACATGTGCCTGGCTAATGCAAGGCCAGCCCTGAAAACACAGAAAGCCCAAAACAAGTCATGTAAACAAGTTGCTCCAACTCCAAGAAGGCAAGGGGCCCAGGCCAGTAAGTCAAACAAGTTTCTAGGCAGCAGGGTTGAAATTGACATCTTCCTCTTGAATGTACAAATAAAGGTGTTACAGTGGTCCAGCAGTTCCTTTTCTCCCATCAGGAGAGTAAGGGCTCCATCTGACCTCAGCTTTGTCTCTTCTTTATTTTCTCATCCTCTCACCCTCCTTCTCCCTGGGAATGTCTAGAGCTGCAGCTGGTGGCTATAACACTTATGTCTTTAGGAGTTTTACCTATTTTATTTTCCAGCAGATAAAGTATTTCTGTTTTAGTGCTTGGGTCTTTGGTTCTTTTTGATTTTACTTTAATATACAGTGTTAGATATGAATCTAGAGTTTTTTTTTTTTGTTGTTGTTGCAAAGGATGTAGCCTCTTTGAATGTAGAGTTCTGAATGTGGACTGTCTATTTTTCCAAAGCTATTTGTTAAAGTGGCTATCTTACATCCAGTGTGTGTTTTTGGTTCCCTTGTCAAAGAACAAGTGCCTGAATGTTTGAATTTGTTTGTGCATCCTCTATTCTGTTCCATCAATCCATGTTTGATTTTGTGAAAGTATCATGTTGTTTTTTTCACTATACTTTTGTAACATAAGTTGAAATCTGGGATTGTGATGATTCCTGCACTGCTTCTGTCACCCTGGATTTTTTTTTTTTTTGGCTATTCTGGATCTCTTCTAGTTCTCTATGGATTTAGGGGTTTTCTCTTATGCTTGGAGGAATGCTGCAGGTATTTTGATTGGGATTGCCTTAAGACTACCTAGCAGTTTGGGAAGTAAGACCAGTTTGACAATATTGGTTCTGCTTACCCAGAAACAATAACTATGGTTACCAGGATTTCAAAACCAACAAATGCTGGTGAGACTGTGGAGAAAAGTCTTTTACGTTGTTGGTGGGGATGTAAACTAGTGCAGCTGCTGTGGAAATTAGTATGGCAATTATTCAAAAAATTAAAAAAAGAAATTCCATTTGACCTAGCTATACCTCTCCCAGGTATATTCTCTAAAGAGGAAAAGATGTCATATTACACTGATAAATGCCTAGACATATGTACAGCAGCACAATTCACAATAGCTGAATTATGTAAATAGCCTTTATATCCATCAACAGGTGAATAGATAAAGAAAAAGAGAGATATATGTACACAATAGTGTATTACTAATCCATAGCATGGGTAAATTTGAGTCATTTGTAGGAAAACAAATGGATTTTTAGGCCATAATGATAAGTGAAACAAGTCTGACATGGGAGGTGAATAGAGCATGGCTTTTCTTATATGAGAAACTCAAAATAAATTTAAAAAGCAAAATGGAGGGATGCTAAAGAGTAAAGAGGAGACATTTTGGAGGTGAGAAGGGAATCTGGAGAAGGAGGAAGAAAATAGTTTGGGTTGGGGAAGGGGAAGTTGAAACGATCAAGATGTGATATGTATATCTACCAGTTCCCCAAGATGAATGTAATTATTATGTATTGCAAACATCTACTAACTTTAAAAAAGAAATAGAAAAAAATTAGCACAAGAAACAGTTGGCACTTTGAAAAAATAAAAAACATTTGACACTCTCATACAGAGAAACTAGTAAGATTAAAGGTTCAAATGATAAACTTAGAAACAAACAAGAGGGCAAAAGGTTGACTATCTCAGAAATACAAGGGTCAGAGACTCCTGGTAAGATGGAAGAGTTATGAGCAGCAGAGAAGAAGCCTCTCTGAAATTTCATGTCCAGACACTGGGATATAGTCACACAAAGAAGAGAAGAAAGAGGGAAGTGACTCCCAGGACCCAGAAAAGATCTGAAGTGAGAATTGAAGCCCAAAGGGAGAGCAAAGAGAGAAACTTCAACAAGGAAGGAGGCAGGTGAGCCCTGACTCACTATGTGAGAGGAACTGCTCATACCTACAGATGCACAGTGACTATGGGCAACCCCAGGAGCTTCCACAGAGAAGTACAACCGTGGAGCAGAGCCATGAACTGCAGTAGACTGCAGTGGTTGCTGGTGACTTGTTCACATTGGGAGATCCTGCAAGAGATGGTGATGGGCCAGGAGCCATGTTGAAGAAAGGAAAACTAAGCTCAGGACTCAAAGTGGCTGCTGGTTCTATCTAGAGGCACCCAGATTAGTTCAAGACCACAGGGGCCTGGGAACTGCTGTTGGTTGGGTGAGTCTGGTCCCAGTCTCACAACCGGAGTCCAGTTTAAATGTCAGTGGAAACAGGGGTGCAGGATCACTGGGATTATCCTCTACTCCCCTGTGTGGAGCTGCTCCTGGCTTGCAGAGATTGACTGACACGGATATGGAATCTGCATACATCATCTACCAGTGGCAGTAGAGCTACACCTTAAAATAGACATTTTTCTTTTCTTTTTTCTTTCTTGTTTGTTTGCTTTTTTGTTTTTCATTTGTTATTGTTTTTATATAACAGTGAACATGGTTTCTAGTTTTGTTGTTGTTGTTCTGTTCTCATTATTTCTTTCTTTTCTCTTACCTCCCTGTCTTGTGCACCGGTTGCCCAAAGTTTGCATGATCCTCCTTTGTCCTCCTGTTCTGCTTTTAATTTCTTTCTTTTCTTCTATTCTCTATTTTTTTCTTAGTTCCTTATAAATTTTCTCCCCTGAGGATGAAATTGACATACTGAGGACTTATTTGCTACATACAATTTTCTGGCTTATTTTAGATTTTGTCATATAACCAGAAATCTAGCTCATACAGTTAAAGGTGGCAAATTAATCATTACCTCAGTTTATCATTTTCTAGGCTGCATTTGAAGCTATTGTTATTGCTGATCGCACCACTTTTGCCAAGGTGACATTTTTCTAACCAGCTGTTCTTCCAGGTACACCAAGACTGAAATTGCCTAAGGGTCATAAATAATACTACAGGTCATAAATAATACTACAGAGAACAGGGGCTGGACCAATTAGGTAGCAATTTGTCATCCCCAACAAATTGAAGAGGGATGGATCTTGCAGCAGACTCAAAATCCAATAGCTAAGTTCAATCCCTGGTACAAAAAAAAAATCCAACAGCTATTTATACCTGGAAGACACTCCTGAAAATAGTCATTTCCTAAAGGTTCTAAATACTAGCAATAGGGCTGAGAATTTGGCTCAGTGGCTTAGGTACCTATCTGGCAGGTGTGAACTTGTGAGTTCAATCCCCAGTGCCACAAAATAAATAAATAAATAAATAAATAAATAAATACTAGCAATAAACCTACTCACTATTGCCAATGTACAAGCATCAACCAGGGAATTAAACTTAAAAAAATATACAAAATGAGAAGACACTTAAACAAGATGCAACCCCAGACATCTAGCTCACCAAAGGTAAACCCAGGGTGCTAGGAGGTGAAACAATCCAAAAGTCACCACCTGCACTCTCTGAAGTGGTAACAACAAAGTAAGTGAATAAGACTCTAGAAAAAACCAGATCAGAAATAATTTATTAGATAACTACAGAAATGTTGACCATAATGAAAGACATGCTAAGTGACTCTAGATCAGATGCAGATAAAAAATAGAAGAGCTTAAGAAAATGATACAAACCATGAACGCCCAACATAGGAAAGAAATAGAATCCATAAAACAGACTCAAACAGATATTCAAGAGATTAAAAATTCCTTTGAAAATATATATAGCAGAATGAGCCAATGTGAATCTCAGGTATGGAAGACAGGATTGGGATTAGAGATCATGAAAAGTAAGATTTCTTCAAAATAGTAAGGGACCACAAGAAATCAATGTACCACCTGCTAGAGGATGCAAAGATGAATAAAATAAGATTGATTGGAATTAATAAAAAAGCATTAGATAATGAAAACAACATGAAAAACCTGTTCACAGTCATCATGGCCAAAACAGAAAAGAATCTGATGTGCAGGTAAGTCAGGCATAAATAGAACTCCAATTAATCATGTTCAAAAAAAATATCTACAACAAGGCATATAATAGTCAAGGTTCCAGAAATTCAACACAAAAATAGAGTATTAAAAGCTGTTAGAGAAAAGAAACCATCCACAAAGAAAAGCCCTTCAGAGTCGCAGCAGGTTTCTCAACACAAACCCTCAAGTCAAACAGAGTTTGGAGTGAAGTATTTCAAATTCTAAAAGAAAGTAATCTCCAACCTAGATTGATACACCCTGCAGAATAATCTTTCAAAATTGGTGAACAAATGAGATACTTCTCTGACAAAGAACACCTGAGGAAATTCAGGAATGCCAAACCAGCACTTCAAAGTATTTTGAAGAACACTGTAGAAAGAGATAGCAAGGATTGCAACCCAATGAACCCCTACAGATTGAATTCACCAGGCAAAGCAAAGAATTAGATGGGATGGTGGGGAGTCAACAGTAAAATAGCATGACGAAGATAAATCAGCACGTATCAGTTATAACCATCAAACTTAAGTCTCTATTCACCAATCAAAAGAAACAAACTGGCAGAATGGATCAAGCAGCAAAACCCAACAGTATGCTGCATAAAAGAAACACATTTAATTAAAAAAGAAATTCATCCCTAAAAGGGAAATTTATAGTAGTGGATACCCATATCAGGAAAACAGTGAGCTCAAATAAATAATGTAATTTGAACCTCAATCTTCTAGAAAGAAAGCAAAAATTGATGCAATGGAAACTAAGAAAACAGTACAAAGAATCAATGAATTGAAGAGTTGGTTCTTTGAAAGATTAAATAGAACTGATGAACCCTTAACCAACCTCAGAAAAGTGTGGGGGGACTCAAGTCTACAATTAGTGATAAAAAGGGTTAACTCACAACAGATCTTGTAGAAATCCAGAAGATCATCTATATCTACATTGAGAATTTGTATTCTAATAGAATGGAAAATACAGAAGAAGTGGACACATTCCTAAATACATATGAATTACCAAAGCCGAATCAAAAAGACATAAAAATTCTGAATAATGAAATTGGAATGTAATTAAAAACCCACCAAAAAGAAAAGCCCATGCCTTGATGGTTTCACTGCTGAATTCTGCAAATATTTAGAGAAGACCTAATACTGCTATACTGAAAACTATAGTACTCTAAAAAAGGAGATGGCATGGAGAGATATTCCTTGCTTTTGGGTAGAAAGAGCCAACATAATGAAAATCACCATACTTTGAAAATTGTTATACAGATTTAAAAATTCCAACAACATATCTCACAGAAATAGAGGAAACAATCCTAAAATCAGCTTGGAACCAGAAGAGATGTACATTAGTGAAGACAATTCTGGATAACAAAGGCAAGGTGAGGAGCATCACAGTCCATGATCTCAAATTATACTACAAAGTTATTGTGACAAAAACAGCACGTTACTGGCAAAAAAAAAAAAAAAAAAAAAAAAAAAAAAAAAAAAAAAAAAAAAAAAAAAAAAAAAAAAAAAAAAAAAAAAAAAAAAAAAAAAAAAAAAAAAAAAAGACTCAAAAAACAAAACACTAGACCTGAAGAAACCTGGAACAGATTAAAAAATGCAAAAACAACTCCAGACACACTTAGCCACCTTATCATTGACAAATGGGCCAAACATGTTTACTGGGAGAGAGAGAGCCTCTTTTATAAATGGTGCTGGAAAAACTGACTTTGCACATGCCAAAGATTAAAACAAGACCCGTATGTTTCACCATGCACTAAAGTATAATCAAAATGGAACAAAGATCTAAATATTAAAACAGAAATGTTAAATCTGCTTGAAGATAAAATAGGTAAACTTTTGTTGACATTGATGTAGGCAATGATTTTATGAACAAAACCCCGATCACACATATCACGAAGAATCAACAACTGGGATCTCACCCTATTAAAAACTTTTGCACAACAAGAGAAACCACCATCAGAGTGAAGAGACAGACTACAGTGTGGGAAAAAATTATTCGCTAGTTTTTCCTCAGACCAAGGACTACTATCTAGAATATATAAAGAACTCACAAAAGTCAGACCAACTGAATTTAAAAAAACAGTCCAAAATTGGGCATCTGAAATAAATAGACACTTCTCAGATGAAGTAGAAATGGCAAGTAAATGTATGAAAAAATGTTTGATATCATTAGTCATTCAAGAAATGCAAATCAGAAGAATGCTAGGATTTCATCTCACCCCAGAAAGAATGGCTATCATCGAGAAATCAATCACTAATAAATGCTGTGGGGAAAAAGGAACCCTTCTTCATTGTCAGTGGGAGTGTAGACTGGTGTGACCACTGTGAGAATCAGTGTGCAGATTCTTCAAAAAACTAACACTAAAGGTTTCCTTTGACCTAGTTATCTTGGCATCTTCCCAAAAGAATTAAAAGCATCATACAACATGATATATGCATACCCATATTTATAGCAGCACAGTTTGTAATAGCTAAGTCTTTGAAACATCCTAAATTTCCCATCAACTGATGAATGGATAAAGATGTGGGTTATTTTATACAGTGGAGTGCTACTCAGCCATAAAGAAGAATAAGTTTGAGACATTTCTAGCTAAATGAATGTACCTCGAGGCCATTCTCTTAAGTGAAGTAAATCAGACACACGTGTGTAAGTACTGCATTGTTTCTCCCATGTGAGAAACTTAGAGTGTAAATAATGACCAAAATGTATAAGAGATACTGTGAAATAGTAAAAAAAAATATTTAAATGGGAAGGGGAAGTGAGAGGGAGGGGGAAAGAAAGGAAGGGAGGGAAAAGAAGAAAAAATGATGACAAAATTAAAAAGAGAAAAGAAGCACAAATATCATTATTTCAGATGCATTCTGATTCAGAGGACAAATGATGTGCCACAGAAATATGGCAGCTACTGGGATGGAGATTTCATCACTAAGGTGAGGGAGCACTAGCTTCCAGAGGAAGGACCGTGTGCTTGGGGTGGGACAGAAGTGCAGGAGGTTGGTGGTGCTCCACAAGGGGTGTGCAGTATTCCCTGGTGAAGATGAGCATTTAGAAAACTTCCTTGCAGCCCTCAAATCTTGAAGTGGAAGTGCTCACATTTCTCAGTTGCCATCTGTCATAACTCAGAGAAACTAGAAAAATGCCACCTAACAGGCGCATGGGAACTAAAAACAGAGGTCTGAAATAATTTTGGCTTTTCACAAGAAGTGGCCTTTTCTTTTCTATTGCTGGGGCTAGGGAAGAAAATAAGTATAAAATAAGTATAAAGTAAGGAATGAGTTGGACAAAGAGCTGGGACACTGTCTTGTGGAGTTGAGAGAGAGACAAAGAGAGAGGGAGAGACAGAGAGAGAGAGAGAGAGAGAGAGAGAGAGAGAGAGAGAGAGAGAGAGAAAATATGAATCTGGGTGTGGTGGCACCGCCTGTAATCCCAGAACTCTGGGAGGCTAAGGCAGGAGGATCAAAAGTTTGAACCTTGCTAGGCAACATAGCAAGTTAGAGAAATTCTGTCTCAAAAAAAAAAAAAAAAAGTATAGAGTGCATCTCTGAGATAATAGGAATGTATGTATCTCAGAATGGTCAGGTTCATTCTATAGAAGTCAAGCAATATTTTGAGGCTTCTGCTGGGAGAAAGGTAGGTAATGAAACTCAGCAAACCTACAACACATATAATGTCCACATTAAGGAACATTATTATTCTAAGAGATACAGACTGTACATGGGCAGACGTCGAGGGGCTGTGGTCATAGCCTCACCTTCCTCTGGCTGAGTTGGGGAACATGAGATTTCAGTGCACTACTCTCTGGGTATGGCTGTGCTTCTGCTCAATCAAATGATCATTATCCACACCATGCACCTCCAGGATATTTGGTTTCCTACCTCTCAATCCTCATAGTCACAAAGTCACCATCTCTGCATCTGTTCTTCTGTTACCATAGTGAAGGCCCTTGCCTAAAACACCAACCTCATTTTATCTTGCCTGATCTTCTAGAGTAGTTTTCTAGTAAGTGTCTCTATTGCTGATTTTGGAAATCTGGGAAATCTGAATCATAGTTTTCTCACTCCGAAACTTGGAAGTCATTTGTCAGGCATGAAGTCCTTTGGTCGAGGAAGACCAGGAGTCACCACGGATTTTCTGCTGTCCCTCAGGATGTCTTGCTGTGTCCATTTACAGAATTACTTTCTGCTTTCAGGTGAGGATGTCTGCGTTCTCAGCACAGGAAAATTCTGAGTATTTATTATTTAGTTATTTTAGTGCTCCTCAGAGTAGAACCCAGTGTTTTCTCATTGAGCTACATTCCCAGCCTATTTTTATTTTTTAATTTATTTATTGTTTGCTTTAAGACAGGGCTTCACTAAGTTATTAAATTAATCAGTCTAGGCATGAATTTATGATACACCTGACTCAGCCTCCCAGAGTACTGGGATTACAGGCATGTGCCACCAGGCCTGGTTAAAATTCTGCTCTTTGGTATGATAGAATTATGCCATGTTTCTTTTCTTTGTGTTTTGGGGCAGGTAATTCAAATAAAATGCCCACTTCTTAGACATAATAACAAAAAGTTTTGCCTAACGTGTGAAAATAGAGATTAAATTAGTGATCAATTTATTCCATAGATTACTGTGCCGAGCTGAAAAATTGAGAGAATTACCGTGGAGTATGGCAGAAACACCCAAAACCAAGTTAAGACACTATTTTCTGGTTGTGACTTCTGGAACACTAAGAAAATCCTCTAGAGATGGGTTCCTTCTCTGTACAACGTAGATGGCTGATGAGAGATTTGAGTAAGGTGACGCACACCAGTGCTACACTGAGACATTAGAACCTGGGGTGAAAGGAAAATTCAGTAATACTGACCTGGCCAGCCTTTAAAATCCTAATAAACTGCTCACCATAGACTTTTGGCATTCATCTTGATTTTTAAAAATTGTCCTATTGTTTGTCATGATGACTTTCTTTAGCACCTCTTTTAAATTTCAAGCTTGAAGTAACCTCTTCATTCCCTTTGCTCTTCTTAGTCCTAAAATGCATGGTTTGCCATGAATCTGGAGGCAGTGAGTGTTAAATATATGTATTTATGCTCATCCATGACTCTTTCATCTTAATTCGTAATGTAGGTCAGACTAGAAGCCTTAGAGAAATTCTAACCCAGGGATTGTTGAGTTTAACCCAAAAGAAATTGGATTAATTTGGTTTAACTCAAAATTATCACCTGTTTCATCCCTAACATAATAAGAAAAGTCTTAGGAAGGATGAAGTAGTTTTAAAGTGTTAACTTCCTCTGTTTTTTTTTCAATGAAAGTTAAGAATGATCCCCAAGTTTGCAGTTTTCTTAACACTAATATACTGAGTCTATATTGTACCTAGTTATTAAGTTGCTAAGTTCCTATAAATTGCTTATTTGAACAGAATTATCAGAAGGTGATAGGAAATAACATTGGTAGGAGTTGCACATACCCTGTGCATTCCAAAACTTTTAGCTGGATTTAACCTTATTTTATCAGGATATGTGAAACTAGAGAGTATCATTGATGGAATCACAAGTGTTTGAAGATTTCCCTTTGATGTTATCTATAATTTTTAAATGTCTTAATGCTATACTCAGAAAAATACGGTAGTCATGAAAAATTGGAGCTAAAAGGTCTGCTTTTTGTTTTTTTTTTTTTTTGTACCTGAGATTGAACTCATGACCTCGCACTTGCCAGACTGAAGCTAAAATGTCTTAAATAAATTCCAGCCCAAGGTTTGTTGAGATATAAGCCTTTCAGAGAAGCATAGCAAAACACATGTGCCGTGCACACGGTGGCTACACCTGTCATCCTGGCTCTGGGAGGCTGAAGAAGGAGGGTTTCAAGTTCAAGCCCACCTTAGGCAACTTAGTGACCCATTCTCAAAATTTAAAAAAGAAAAACAAATTAAAAGACTGGGAATGTAGCTCACTGTGAAGACCCTGATTCCAACCAGTAAGTAAAAATAATTAGTTAATAAAATAAAAACTGAAATATTTCAAAACCCAAGCATGTGTGGCTTTTCCAGATGTCTTAGCATATCCAATGGCTGCAGCTTCCTATCCCTGACTGTGGACAAACTGCTGCCGTCCTGAGACCTGACGTGGGTGGGAGGTGCCCTGCTCCTCAGCTGCATGACACTGGGAAAAGTGGAAAACCCTAAGCTTGATCTAACCTCATTTGATAAAGTAGAGAGCCCAGGGCATGTGTCCAAATTTGAAATTCTGCAGGTGTCAGAACTGGCAACAGGAACGACAAGTCCTGGGTGCTCAGTTAGGTCCCATGGGTTTCCTTATCCAATAGTGGTTTCAGCCTCTACACCTGGGACAGAAAGTGGCTAAGGGCACATGCTGAAAAATCCAACTGCCAATCTGCCAAATTACCCACCACCACTTCTTAGCTATTTGATCTTAGCTACTTGACATTTCAAAAAACCTTAGTCTCCTCATTAGTAGCAGGGAAATATCCACTGATTTAACCCCTAATTTACAGCAATGATTAAGTGATGGCAATGTACAGTCATTAGGTGCCCAGCAGGACTGTGGTCTGTTTTATCAGCTGCCACACAGACTGATGGCTGGAATTAGTGGTTGGGTCTCCAGGGTCTTCACTGTTGTCTCAGCAACACCAGAAACATCATCTGCCTAGTATATCTGATTTATGGACAAATTTACTTATTAGAGTTATCTATTCATTAAAAAAGACTTGTGGATGAAAGTACTTGGAAGTCACTGCTGTATCTTGTGTTACTGTAGCATCCCTGGCATCTTTGTGAGAGGAGAAGCCACATGTGATCTTGTCGTGTGCTCTGTTTTCTGCTAAGACTCTCCTGAAGTTGGCCATCTGTTCCCCTGGCATGAGTACCCACAGCTACACAGAAACCACCAAGTCTTCTGGGGTCAACTCTCACATTTTATAAGACTTGCTGCATATATTTTCATTTCCTGCTTTTGAGGCTTCAGTCTTGAGAGACTGCTGTAATGCTTGTCATCAAAAAAATACTCACTTGGAAGCTGTTTTTTGGTACCAAGAATGAGACAGATTGTAAAGGGTCACAATTTTAAGTGAAATAAATTAGACACACAGACATAAATGTGGCATGGTCTTACTTATGTGATAAACGCAAAATATAGATTGAAGAGCAAAATAAAGGACAGATAATAGGAATCAGAGTGATAGACCTTTTTCAAATGGGAAAGAGATCTAGAGATGCAGGGAGGGAGTTGGGAAGAGAGGGGAAGTAATATGAACTGAATTGTGCTATGTGCAAGTACCAACTTCCCATGATGAATATAATCAGTGTGCATGCAAGCATGTACTAATAAAAGTATTTGTTAAAGTTATAATGGATCTTAATGAGGACCTCTCCATCCTAAAAAGTGAAGTTGAATCAACTCAACATAGAGGAAATATGATTAATGGATTTTAGATTATTTCTTACTGGCATATACAAACTCCATAGTTACATTACAATGTTGTATTTGGAATACGTATGTACTTGCTTAAGGGTCCCTGTGTTAGTCAGATTTTCTGTTACTAGGACACAATACCTGATACCCACAATTTAGAAGAGGACAGGTCTAATTTGTCTTACAGTGTGAGGAGTTTCAGTCCATGGTTAGCTTGGTCCAAAGCAGAAATGTCATGGCAAAAGGGAGTGTTAGAGCAATGGTGCTCAGGTGATGGCAGTCAGGGAGCGGGGCAAGGGAACTGCACGAGGGAACACGAGGTGAAGGACCAAATGTAGTACCCAATGTCACCCTCCATGACACACCTAGACACTCAAGAAGTGTGTGGGTCAAATGGACAATGAAAGTCAACAATCACAGTCTCATAAAGATTCTGTCTCTTCCTTTCTCTTACTCCTCACTTAACATTCTAGGCACCACTTAATGACTGTGGATTGACTTGTTGGAGAACAAGAGTCTGTCACTCATGAGAAAGAAGTGAATCATGGACAGAAAATAATTGCAAAGCAATATGTAGTACTTTAGTACAGGGAGGAGGATGGATTATTTCAGGGACTGTGGTAGGTGGAGATGTGTCAAAAAGGACTTCTAGCAAGGAATAACATCTGATCTGATGTTTAACTAAAATAGTTTCACACCATAAATAGTAAAGGTGCAATCCTTGCAAGAGTCCCACAAAATAGTATTGTTCATAGTTATTCAGTTCTCCCTACCCTTCTCAATGTACTGTATATTCAAACCCACTGCTTCATATCTTGTCCTCCTCTTTTGGAACACTCACTTTACCTGTCCACATTGTGGACATTGAGTTTAGACATGGGACTTTTATTGGTCAATAGAATGTGTACAGATTGATTAAAACCATCCAAGAAAAATCTTCAAGAGCACGAGCATGCCTTAATTGATTTCTTGGTCTTCCTTTCAGAAAGGAGAATAGATGTGCCCAATATTGCCCCTGGTCTTTCGGGGCAGGCACTGGCATAAGAAGACTTAAGAAACAGAGTCACACAAAACCACATCTGACCCATAGATAAAAGCACATGATGTGAGCAATAAACTTTTATCATCACAAGATACTAAAGCGTTATAGTTTATATGGTAGCAAAATTGGCTAGCAAAAACTTATAAAGCATTGATATCTCTACTTCTGAGACAGAACCAGATATGGAGAGGATTTTGGTAACTGGCTCCATCATAAATTTAGTAGGAAGAGAGATCCATGACTTATAACAAACTATGCTGTATTATGTTTTTTTAACTACACAGTTCATAAGCAACTCCTTGTGTAAGGGAACAGAAATATGGACAGTTCAGTAGATAAACAACTTGGTATTGTTGAGCTCAGCATTGTAAAGAATAGGAGGAATAGCTGAAGAGTAGGATTGGGAAGTAGAGAAGGTTTGATCATGAATGGCCTTTAAAGGTGCTAAGATGTTGGCTTGCAGCTAACTAACTAATGCCTCAGTTGGTGTATCAGGCTGCAAAGACAAAATACTGTAGGCTGGGGGCTTATGTAAAATAAATTTGTTTTCTGATTCTTTTGGGATAGTCCAAGATCGAGGTGCTAGGATATTGGTGTCTGGAGGGGCCTTTATTCCTAACTTGTAAGAGGTCACCTTTTTTCTGTGTTCTCTTCACATTGATGTACAGAGAGAGAGGGAAAGAAGAAGAGAGGGAGAAAGGGAAAGGGGGAGGAGAGTGTGAGATGGGGAAAGAGAGAGAGCAAGAGAGTGAGGAGGGGGAGATGAACAAGAAGGAGGAGGAGGAGGAAAATGAGAAGAAGAAGGAGGAGAGAGAGAGGAGTAGGTAGGAGGGGGAGGTGGTGAAGGAGGAGGAGGAGGAAGAAGAAGAGGAGGAGGAGGAGAAGAAGGAGGAGGAGGAGGAGGGGGAGAAGAAGAAGAAGAAGAAGAAGAAGAAGAAGAAGAAGAAGAAGAAGAAGAAGAAGAAGAAGAAGAAGAAGAAGAAAATGAAGAAGAAGAAGAGGAAGAAGAAGAAGAAGAAGAAGAAGAAGAAGAAGAAGAAGAAGAAGAAGAAGAAGAAGAAGAAGAAGAAGAAAATGAAGAAAAGAAAGGAGAGAGTGAGTTGAACAAGTGCTCTGTTATCTCATGCTTTTCTTATTTACTTTTGATACCATGTTGTAAGATCAGGATCCTACTCCTATGACTTCATTTAATTTTAATTACCTTGTGTCTGTATACAGCCATACTAGGAGTTAGGACTATTGAGGAATGAGTAGTTCAATTTGAAATAAGTACTTTGGAGGAGAGGTATTATGGGTATTTTAGAATCTTCAGTGCTCTATATTGATCTGCATTAAATAAAAAGCTATAAATCTAAGCTCATAGCAAACATAGATATATTATGTTTTTCTTCTAGATCAGTCAATTATTTTACTATATAAATCTACAAAAGAGGAGAAATTTTGGCCAAGATCACATGAGTAATTAATGCCAGACAGAGAATAAGTAACAGTCTTCTAACTGTCACTGGGTTTCTAAGATCCAAACCAATCATCTGGTTAAACAAACTTCTTTATACTTGGTATTTCTGCAAAGTGCTGACTCCTCTGAAAGTCTAGATGCTGTCCCTGAACTTCTGAATTATCTGTTTCTTTCCCCCCAGGTAACTTTCTTCCAAGAACCTTGAATTTGCACGATGCCCCCCTCATCCCATCCGTCTCTGTTGTCACATTTCCATTCAGCCTCCTGCCCTAGGTAATGCTGCTCCCTGGGAGAGGAAATGAGCCATCGCTGCACCCAGGTACTAACCCACTAACTTGCTGAAGTGTGCAGATAAAGAAGCCTGGAAAAAAAAACTAATGAAAGTTTTCCTAATAAGTCAGTTTTTAAAATTGCCTCTTTCATGCACATATCACTTTCAGGCCTTGATAACACAGGAACGAATGATATTTTTATGCAAATTTTCAAGTTAAATGAAAGCATTACTAGTCAATTAGGTTCCTATGCTCAATGCTGTCCTCCTCAAAGGAGGCCACTGATTCTGATAAAGACAAAAAAGGGTTATATCCCAAGCTAACTCCAAGGAGATGGAGAGACCTATTTGCCTCAAATTCCCATCTCCCCACGTGCAGGTGGGCATGAGTGCTCACTCTAAGGAACAGAGGGGAGAAGGAGCATAGAGGGAGGATACGGTATCCCCTCTGCCATCTTCAGCTTGCCCTGCATTTTCTTGTGGAAATGAAACCTACTCCAGCCTCCTGGGTCTGTATATTCTATCACTTCATCTGGGCTGGGGAGGAGGAGGTGTCGGACATGTGCTCAGAGGAGAAAGCTTACAGAAGTTGCTTTTCTCTAAAAGAAGAAAACTCCAACTTTTAAAATTCCATGTTGCATTCCTGGTTACAAAAGGACAGAGAAGGGAGAAACCTTCTTTCTGTATAAATAGATAAGGTTCAGATGTGTGGGAGTTCTCTTCAAGCAGTCCCATGTATTTGGTCAGTGATAACAATTTCATTGCAGATAAACATCATAATTATAGTTGCAGCAGCTACTATAATCATAATAGATGCCATTAAAGAAACCGATGTAAGAATGAGGACTTTCTAAAAAACTGTAGGTTATTTCCCTATCTCATTCAATAAAGTAATAAGAATATAAATATCCTCTTCATTGATTTTAATATCTCAGGCCATCATTTATACTCATTTTAAAGCATAAAACTCATTAAATGTAACAAATATTTTCTGATTTTCTAATATAGGCTAAGAAATAGTTTTGGTGGCCAAAGTAAAAATAACATAGTACAATAGGGGCTCCTGGACCACTCCCCTCCACTCATGTGAACCTGGGCAATGTCCCAGGTCTAAACTCTCTGACTTTTGTCCTGAGACCTGTTACATATAGGCGGAGACAAGAGTGACAAAGATCCCATGGAAATTCCTGAAATTCCAAATTAAAACTCATGCATGCTAGACCTGCTGGCATGACCTATAGGGACCTCTTTTCACCTGCAGCTCCTTAAAGGTTCATGCATATGGACTACGTCTCATGCATCCAATTTAACAGACTGACTTGTGGGAAAGGACATGTGCAGTAGACACGCTGACAGGACTCAGTTCTCTGTCAATCACATTGTCAATCATGCTCTGAAAGAACCAATAAGAGGCACCCTAGGCTCAGTGCAACTTTTCAATTCCTCAAACCCAACATATTCAGCTTCTGTGCCATCTGTAGGTCTGCTGGGGTGAGCCCATTCACTCTGAGCCCACTCACTCTTTAAACATCCCTGAACTCAGCTGCTTTTTCTTTACCGTCCTGTGCCAGATCCAATGCTTTGTTCCTTGTGCACAAGAACATGGAAACATGTCCCAGAACCCCATCCTCCATGGTAATCAAAAGAGGTGAAGTGCTATGTTTCCAAACACATTTCCATAGCACATTTTGTCTCGAAGACAAAATGTCAGAGTAAAGCAATGACACTATTTAAAGCTGTTTCTACTTAATTAATTAATTCATTATTTTTTTGTGGCACTGGAAATTAAACCTAGGGCCTTTGCACTGAATTCTTTCTCTACCTCTGCAACTTTAAATTAAAAAAAAAAAAAAAAGAAAAAAAACTTCAAACAGGGTCTCTCTAAGTCAGGCAAACCACAGTCTGGGCTTGAACTTGTGATACTCCTGCCTCCGCCACACAGAATGCTGGGATTTATGATTGTTTCCACTTCCTGAAGTTCTGTTCAGTGTTCTTTGGTCTGCAGTTTAACCTCACCTGCATGAGAATACTTTCATAAAGCTGTGCTTGCTGACTTCGCATTTGCCAATCAATGCGACTCTACAGGGCTCTTACCACCCTTCTTCCCTCTTGGGCTTCATTCACTGGCTGCTTTTCTTGATCACTCATTCATTCAATATCTTCTTGAAATATTCTGTTATATTTCTTCTGATTCTTTTGTCTCGAACCTGAAGCCATTGCTTCATCTTTATTTTAATTTTAACACTTTATACCGCAGAACTCTGCCTTAGCACTTATTGTTTGTTTTAGCTCACGGTTTGTAGAGGTTTCAGTCCATAGGCAGCTAGTTCCAAGGGGAGAGCAGAAAAACAGACAGGCATGGCAGAGGAAAACAGTCCATGGCAGGGCAGTTAGGAAGTAGAGGGGCATCAAAGAATGATGTATATATAATCCTAGGCCATTCCTACTGTGACCTACCTTTCCCCACCAGGCTTATCCTCCCAGCATCACACTCAATTATAAGTCCATCAGTGGATAGATCTGGCATCACACACCCGTGATCCAATCACCTCACAAAAGGCCCACCTATGAGATAAGAGGCTTTGGGAATCATCTAGCTATAAGCCATAACATTCAACCAAATGCTGGCTCTTAAGTCCCTTCCCTCAGCTCAACACCTGGAACACTGGACCTGAAGTACTTAACAGACAGCAGCACTCAAGTGCTTCCTAAAACTTCACATCAACTCCTCCATGTGGAAGGTCTGCTCTTCCTCAGCTCTGCATGTCTTGTGGTACTTTCTGTCTCTGGTGACTGACACCAAGAATGAACACAGCTCCTGTGCAGAGGTTTAGGAGTTATACATGCACATTTTCTATTTTATATAGGTCTCTAGAATCAATTCATTTTGTTACCTGCCTTAGAGATCCTGTTTAACAACTGTTATATATAGGCATGACCATCTCCAGTCTCTTACCTCTGGATTGTAATAGCTTTCTAATTGGTTCACTGCCCCCTCGTGCACACACACATGCAGACACACACACAGACACACACACTATTTGCAATCAGCTGGCGCACTTTGACTTGTTCATAAGGTGAATCAGCTTTCTCTCCTGGTTCATCACGTTCTCTTGCATCATCGTGTAGTGTTGAAATCTAAATTTTTGAGCACAGCACTCAGTCTCTATTATATGCCCCAATCCTGATTTCTCACCCCTTTGCCAGTAGTTTTCATCCAATTTTCTTGCAGTTTTAAATTACACATAGTTGTATTACATTCCCTGCCTGTCCTAATGCTGATATTTTTCTCCCTAAAATTTTCTACCCCTGCACTAATTTCCTGGAATACCACTTAATTTGTAAGATGCTCTGTGCAGTTTATATATTATGTGGCTTCTTTTGGATAACATACATAGATCTCTTACCACCATAGTTAGAAGTGACCTTTACAGTAGCGTTTTGTGTACCCAGCATAGTGACTATGCAAATGAGTTTATACCTCTATGCTCTCCTGGACCATTTGTCCTTTCTATTCTACTCCTAAGCATGATGCCTAGAATATAATAGGGTGGTATAAAAGTGATTTTTTGAGTAAATGAACAAGTGAAAGAAATATACAAATCCCTAAAGAAATAGGCAATGTTTATCAGAAATTTTTGGACAGGGCTTTTCAAAAAGTTCCATGTTTCAAAGGCAAGAGAGGAAACACAATTACTGGCTTCAAGAAAGATTTCATAAGGGAAATGCCATTGCTTCTGGTCTATGGGAGATTTAAAAACCTACAAAACTAGACTGGCATCTTACCCTTTTTTCCTAATATCCTTGATTAAACATTTTTATTTTGAAGAAAAAGTCCTGGTTAATTGGAATTTCTGATCATTTTCAACTTCTCTCTATTTGTGCAGCTGCAGTTTTCAGGACATTTAGCAATAAAACCTCCACATCCTATTGCCCTAATTTATTTTTTCTCTTAGACATTTCTTCTCCCTCTAGCTGTTGCTACTCTGATTATTTTACTAGTATCTAAAACCAGAATCCCCAGTGTTTTTATTTCAGGGATTATTTATTCCTAGAAAATACTATTTTGTTTTTTTCAGAAATCCTCAGAAAGGTAGAGAAAATCAGCAACACCTCTGTTCTTATTTTACCTTTCCATTGAACCCCTGAGACTACTAAGGAAGATATCTCTAGATAAGTAAAAAAATAGTATATATGTATTTCAAAGGCATTGTGTCTAATGATTTGTAATGAATTTTTAAATTGTTTTTGTTTCTTATAGAAATCATGGAAAAAATAACTCTTTACCTGTCATAAGGATTTAAAAAATATTTTGGTTTACATTATTTTAAGTCTCAACCAAGTGGAAAGCTGTGTTGACTTGACTTCTCAGAGGTGAGAAAACAAACTCAGATGGATATCTTTACCCAAAGATGCAGTGGTGGTAAATGGTAAAACTGAAGCTTGCATTCAGACCTTTTTCATTTTGGGTTTTCTTCAGGATGGTATTCTCTTTGTGCTTTTGCTATCATCCTTTTAAATATAATGAAATGTCAGCTCTTTTTGGACCAGTTCTATACAGCACAGAAAAGCAACTCTATTTGCAAGAGGCAGGATACTATTAGAATGTGAAGTGGTGCTTTTATATAGGCCAAGTATTTCAAATTTGTGATAATTCAGATTACTGCTCTAATATTATAGGATAATCATATATAACAAAAAACAAAGATGATTGCATTAGTTAGCATTCTGTCACTGTGACAACGACCTGAAGGATTACCTGAGGAAAGATTTGTTTTGGCTCGTGGCTTTGGAGGTTTCAGTTCATGGTGGTTGTATCTATTGCTTTTTGGGCCTGTGGTGAGCAGAAGGACCAGGGTTGAACGGAGGAAAACTTTTCACTTCATGGCAACCAAAAAGCAGGGAGAGAGAGGAAAGGAGCCATAAAAGGCCAGGGCCAGATATAGCCCTGAAAGTCCCACCTCCATGATCTACTCCTTTTAACTGGACCCCACTTTCTGTTTCCTTCACACCCTTTAGGGTCCAAAAAACTATTCATTCATCAGTGGATTGTTTTACTGCTTTACTTAGAACCTTTATGATCAATCTACTCCCAGAAGGCCATCAGTAGCCAAACCTCAAACATGATAAGTCTTGTGGGACACATTTTACCACAACAGTAAGAAGGACTTGCAGTGACTCACCACCCAAAACAAAACAGTGGCAGGAAAACTGGAGTCACCATGAATGTTTACTCATGCATTCATTCATGTCTTTGTTTATTTACTTAAAGAATAGTTGTACAGAAAGAGATTATAAACCTGCTATATGTTGGCACTGATTATGCTAGAAAAATAACTCAATTATAATTTGTTTTTAGGATAGATTACATCACAACAAGAATATTTTAATTTGAAATCTTTATTCATGTGGAAATTATTATGCAGAAATAGTTGTAGGAATATTTTGAACATATGATCTGCCATATCACAAGATCTAGTGTTGACAAATATTCCTAAAATTAATTTCAGAGGTTCAAACCAAAAAATATGTTGCTTTTTTGAAGGAATTAGCTTATTCTTTTCACAATGAGACTGAATTTTGCCAGCGTGTCCATACTTGTTTCTAATTCGGTCACTAAAATCTTTTTTAAAATTTTTTATTTCAAGAAGAATAAAACCCAGCAATACAAAGCAGAATAAAATCAATCAAAACAAAGCAGTGAAAGTGGTACATAACTTCAAAACAGGACAATAGGTCATCAACAATGGCTACCATAATATATCTTGTTATCTTCACAATAGTTGTCCATTTCCTCAGACATAGTAAAATCAAATAAAGCAGAATAAAACCAATCAAAGCAGAGCACTAAGTAAAACGTAACAATAACTAGGAACTAAGCAAACAGAATAATACTGGATTTCAAAAACAAGACAGAAGGGAATCCCCCATATTTGCCATGTTGTATACTGTCATCCTCCTAATAGATGCTGAGACCACTGGCCTTAGTCCTGCAAAGTCAATCAAACAATACAAGCATGTAGCTGTTTTTGTACCTCAGTTGCTATCAACTCAGCCTGTCCTCTGAACCAGCCGGCTGCTTATGGGGGTGTGTGGGGTGGGTGGATCGTCTTGATTCTCAGTCCATGCACCTGTCTGCTTGAGGGAAAACCAATCTGGCTTCTCTCCTCCTGTGCCTCCCCCCTCCCTCGGTTTGTATCCCTTACAGGAAGATCAGTCTGGTTTCCTGATGTGCTCTTCCCAGACCTGGCAAGGCCTCTGCTGTCTCACAGAACAGTGGATTGGCTTCCCTTTTCTCGGGTCCTGCATGGTCTATGGTCACTAAAATCTTAAAGTCAATTTGTTTTGGCCACTAAAAAGCACCAAGAAAAAGGAACACCTCCAGTAATGAGATAGTATTTATGGTTAGATTTTTGAATATTAAAAATTTTCTTAGTATCCTCTTACTTTATGGTGCTTGCTTTGCCTTCATTTTCATGTTTCTTATATTGTAAACATCTCTGTAAAGTATATTTAAGTATTTTTAGCAACAAAAACCAAAGGTGTAGCTGAAAAAGAATGGGGGAAGATGGTGGAGAAAGAAATTTAAAAATAGTATGGAGAGAGAGTTTTGAATTTATGAAGGATGTTCAGAGATAATTTCAACAAAATTTGCCACAATGCAGGAGTCCTTCTAACGATGGTCCTACACAGTGTTCATCTGCTCTTGCCTGGTACAAGGTCATAAATAAGAAAATCACTGCCCTCACTCCAAGACAGTCCACTCCTCTGAGGGCAGCTCTGGTTATGCATAAGTTCATCCTTCTATTAGGCGAAATCCGCCTCTGACAGAACCTTCATTTCCAAATTCAAAGCTTTGAGTTTTATTTAGAATCACAAACAGAGAACAATAAATAGCTTTCTTTCACTTTCTCTCTTCTCTCTCTCATTTTTTTTTTCTTTGAGATGACAAGAATCCCAAAGCCCAGTTGTTAGAATAAGAGGTGTTAATAGGATCTGGAGGACAGGCGCACAGTTTGATATTCAGTGCCAAAGACAGGCTTGCTGGGCTGTTTCTCTATCAAATCTTCATTACCCACCACACTGTGTCATTACTCACAAGCTTTAGCGTCAATGTGCAGCTCTGACAACCCTCAACGGTCCCTCTTTCTCTCTAGAAATAAATACTATTGATTAGCAGTAGCCATATCTAAAGCTTCCAGGAATGCATGAGCCTATTAAGTTCTTCTATTAAAATTGAACATAATCTGGAAAGAGAAGTTGATTCTCCTTGCATTTGTGGCCATTTATATTTTTCCCTTGTAATCCAACATTTGTAACATTTCATTACATACTGTCTAGTGAGGTTTGGGGATATTTTTGTTTAGTAAAGGATTTTAGTCTTGTTGCTTTATAGAGAAAGATGCAAAGTAAGGTTGTGTACATCTGAAGGCTTAACATGTACCAATTATATTTGCTCTGACTTATGAAGCGTTATGAGACAAGGTCTTGTATCCTGAGAGTTTAACTGTAGTGTCCTTCTGTCCTACTTACCATTTTTCTTTTATGTCTCTCAAATTACTTCAGGCTGTGTTTTTTCTATGGCTTTTTACATTTCAGCCCTCTCTCAAATTTCAGCAAAATCTTCTTAACCACCACCATGCCACCAGGCTCCTTCCCTTCTCCCTCTTCTGTCCCATCTCTTGGCTTCTTCTGCAACCAACATGATTCATCTAAACCCAAGCCCAGTTTATCACCCCAGTACTTATAGTTTCCAATATTTTTTCATTACATTTAATCCCAGATCTAAATTCATTCTCAAACTTCAGATATCATGCCTGATGACTCAATTCAGTACTTAAGCAAATCATCCTGTTCCATCCATCAGATACCTTATTTTTCAGTTTCAGTGAACTGCATCCCATGTACTTCCATGTCTGCTTAACTGTGTCCACAATACAGTGTGACAGTCAATGTGAAATGTCCAGTTGGTTGGCTTGGAAGTTGCTGGAGGAAAACACACTTCTGGGTGTGTCTGGGTGGGTCATGAAGGTGTAATCTTGGGTGCCATGTCTGGTCCTCGTCCCCCTCCTCTCTGACAATTGTTTCTCTGCTCTGCTTCCCAGATGATGTGAACTAAATGTGATCTTTACCACCCCCATGTCATTCTGCCATGATGTTCCTGACTTGCAGCCTGCTGACCCTGAACTGCATCACCTGAAACCATGAGTCAAATTAAAACTCTCCATTTTTGAATTGTGAGTGTTGGGTATTGTGTCCTGTGATAGGAATGGTAACTATTACACATTTTATCTTTACTTCATCTAGCTGATTTTTCCTCTAAGAGCTTTTTCTTGACCTTCTTTTTTTGTCTGTCATGTAGATTCCTTGTTTGGGTGTGCCTGTCAAGACACTTACCACATTAGACTTTAATCACCAATACTTGAGTTTGAATCTATTATTCCTAAACAGGTTGAAGAGAACTCTTGTGCCTTTATCAGTCCTCAAAATATAGCTTCTGGCTTTCTTCCTGATGCAGAGTAAGTTTTTGATAAAACTCTATTAACTTATTGAGTGAAGAACTAAATAAATCGATGAAATAAATTGCAGCAAGGTGTATAGATCTGCTCAAAATAATTTTCAGCTCCAGAAAACAAAACGTGTGATGTCAGAATAAAGAGACCTGGATGACAAGCCCCAGAGACCTGTGACTCTCAGTACACTGACCTGGAAGGGACATTAGAGGGTCTCCAAAGTTTCCAAGAAAATCTAGCCCAACTCTTCATGTGACAGGTGCAGAAACTGGATCTGGAAGAGGCTGAGGGGCTACTTGGGGTCACAGAACCACTGTCTCAGAGCTGGCACACAGAAGTTTCAATTAGAGCTCATCTGTGACTGTGAAATGTTAGTCATTTCATTTTTACCAAAGCTGCAGTGGTATATGGTATGTGCTACCTTCATAAAAATATATATATTACTCAGTAACCCATATGGTTAGAGGCAGGAATTCTAAAAGAAGACTGTTCAAACCACAGGAGTCTTCAAGTTTTCAAGTTTTACTGGGAGGATTTCAGCATTTCTCTAAAATATTCTCTTGACTCATCATGAGTTAAGAATGCATTAACACCCCCATGAAATGCAACCAGGAAAATCTGTTTCACCTGGAGGTGTGTAGTCTAATTAAAAATGAATAAAGCCTGAATATCTCAGTTTCTTCCTCATACTTATTTTTCATTCTATTATGAATATATTCCCATGATGTACTTCAGTCTTTCTGTTGGATATCAGAAGATAGTTAACTATCTCACCTTTAGGGAAACATAAGGACAATTTTGAGTAGACATTCTTCAGGCTTATTAATGATAATATAAGAGGCCCTACAGAACTTTTCAATATTTCTAATACTAAAATAGATACTATGCATTACCTTTCAACAAAATTACATAAATTTACTAGAATTTCAAGTTAGTTGAAATGATTAAAACTGGAGAGAGCATGCTGATAGACACTACCACAGGTGGCCTATATTTCTTTGCCCTATGACAAATGGAGATAGAGTTAGCCATGACAAAACCAAAACAAACACAATTTATTTGGTAGACATTTTATTCCTTAAAATACTGTCTATGTGTCCCACAAAACTTGCATTATATTCCTTGGTTGTAGCAAGATCAAAACTCTTGGTAAAATGTCATTCCCTCCTTTTCCAGGTCTGATATTTTAAGAAAGAAGACAGGGGATTTGGGTAGAAATACTTGTTTCACCATGGACAATCATGATGAACTAAAGGACTCAGAGGAATGAGGATTCTCCTAAACCAGGTGTCTCAAGGATCCCTGAAATTAGAGAAAACTTGTGGCAACCCAGTTATTGTAATATTTGGAGGGCTAGACGAGGGGCTCATGATTAAGCAGACCAAGAGAAAGCTCTAGAATCTCTGTTAATATTTACACACTGAATATCAAACTTAAATGAGTAGGTGTGAAGAGTAGAGACAGGAGAGCTTAAGTGCTCTCAGTTCATCTGGGATGTAGTCTACATCTCTTGAATCCTGGGTGCCATCAGCTGGAAAGTAGTAGTTCTCCTTAAGTCTGTGGTATACACAAACTGTTAACAATAAACTCATTACAATTGATAACATCCCCAAATTTGTGACAGAAGGGGCCATACAAAAATGTTTCAATAGAAACAACACTATTTAAAAAGCACTTCTTGCTGGGTATGGTGGCACATACCTGTAATTTTAGCATCAGAAGGCTGAGGCAGGGCGATCAGCCTGAGCTCGAGGCCAGCCTGAGCTACACAGTGAAACATTTGCAGCCCCTCTTGTCAAAACTAAAAAATATAAAGTACTTCTTGGTAGATTCTAGGATTTCACTCTTGCCACTCTTTGATCCTTTTTTTTTTTTTTTTTAAGAAAAGCTTTATTTTGGCTCTAACTTTTCAATTATTGATGCATGGCAAATATGAATCCTTAAAAAATACAACCATTATGGAAATTGCTCAAAGTAATAAAATTAGAAAATCTATATGACCCAGAAATCCCTCTTCTGGGAATCTTTCCAAAACAGTTAAGGATATCATACTATAGCGATATGTGCACACCAATGTTTATGACAGCATAATTCATAATGACTCAATCCTGAAAGCAGTCCATATACCCAAGAACAGATGATTGGGCACAGAAAACATGGTATCTGTACACAATGGAATACTATTTGGATACAAAGAAGGACAAATTTGAAACATTGTAGGAAATTAGATGCACCTTGGAAAGATAATGCTGAATGAAATAAGTCAGACACACGAGCTTAAATGCCATATAGTTACTCTCATTTGAGAAAGGCAAAGTACAAAGAGCAAACTAAAGGATGGCTAGAAGCAGATGAGGGGGGTGGATCTCTTGCAAATGGGATGGGGTCCAAGAGACCACAGGTGAGAGAAGAAATAAGTAGAAAGGTGGTGTGCCAACTACAGAAACATCATAACCTCCGTGAATGCAAGCATTATATGTCATAGACACAAGGCAAGGTTAATATCAACAAGAATGAAGAGAAAGGAGATTTACACAGAGCGGGAGGGAGGGAGGTGGGAGGGAAGGGGATTGAATAAAGAACCAAACTGTGTTATGTACGTGCACACTCTCCCCAAGATGACTGTAAACAGCATGTATTACAAGCGTGCACTAATAAAACATCGTTTGTATAAAAGATATCATATGGAGAATAGAACAAGAACAGATGGTATAACCAGTATCTAGCTTGGTTCTTACCTGAATTCCTGTTTGACCTTCCTTCTGTCCTTTCCCCTTCCTTACCAGATTCTTTTCAATGAAATTAGAGGGCATTGCTCATCGTGCCCCTAGCAGCCTGTCCAACTTGGTTCAGGCAAAGGTTGAGGCCAGTTCTACTGAGGCAGGGATAATGATCTCTTAGAGAAGTAGTTCTAATGCCCCATTTGTACACTTTTTTGGCAAATTATTCCATTGCATTTGCCTCTTAAATGCTCTCAATATAGTACATAGTTCATACACCCAAATCTTAAGGAAATTAGTGATTTCCTTAAAGCATAGCCATTTTTTCTGCTAGGCTGAATTATTAAGACTTTAAAAAAGTTCTCCCTTGAGTTGTTTCCCTTCCTCCAGTGATTGATTGGTGATGGTTGAAAATAAAATTAGAAGGCGTCCCCCCAACTGTGAAATGACTCATAGAAAAAGTTCAAAGTGTTCTCTTTTGAAAGTTATTTGATCAGGAAAGTGCTTTATCCCCTTAAAATATCCTGAATGAAATGTCCAACCCACTTAGACTGATCTAATGTTAGCACTAGAAAGGACCTTAATTCCGTTTTCTATGATATCTTTTCCTGCATGACGAATATAAGGTTCAGATATATTTTTTGGCTAGGGAAGAAGACAAGAAAGAAACAAGCTTCTAATATGTTGCAGTCTTTATTCATAATGATCTCTCAAATTTGCATACTGTTTTAAGATTTACAAAGCACTTTCTGCCATAATAATTTATAAACATCATCAATCAGTAAGGTAGGAAAGACATTTATAAACATTTTTTATTGTAAATAAAATAATTAGCAGAGTCAAAAAGAGAAGACATTCTGGTTTAAGTAACTTATTTCTCCTCACAAATCTACCTTAAAATTTGATGCTAGTAGAAACATGAATAAAATAGTAATATTATCATGGTTTCCAGCTATTTCTCTTCTGGATAGCTTCTTTGATAACATTATTATCAATAGTGACAGAGAAATGTTCCTGCATTTGGGAAGGATCTGCAGTGCAACAGTAGAAGGAGGCTTACACAACTTCTTATGTTTCTTTCACTATTTGTTGGCTGAATGATAGGTGATAAAAAAAAAAAGTAGCATCCAAAGGAATAGAAGTCAAAAGTCTAATGTGTACCATGAGCTGCTCAAATTGCATGGGGCAGAGTTTGCTCTCACTCTGTAACTGTGCTAATACATTATAAGGGTTATAGGAAACATCTGTTAGGGGACACTGCTACCCTGAGTGGTGCTGAGAACACAACACAGGAACAGCTTGTTCCAGTGTCTACCATTTTTCCCAAAATGTGTTCAAAAAACCTAATAGCTCATGGCAAACATTAAGTCAAGAAGTATAATATATAAATTAAAACTAGGCTTTAATTGGGCATGGATTACAGAACTGCACACTGAACTAGGGTGTACCAATATGACATGCTTAGTATGCACCACAGAAGGGATAAAAGACAGCATAATGGTTAGGAAGAGAACCCCAGTTTCTGTGTAGCACAAACCTCTATACCAGGACAAGACTAAGCAAAAGAAATAAGTAAAAGGAGACAGCAACCCAGTGAAGAGCCCAGCCTCTCCCATCCCTGCTGTGTCTCCCTATATCTGTGGTCAAAAGCATTGGATATAAGAATCACTCAAACATTCTGGAAAGTTTGATTTCCTTCAGTTCTAGTACATAAGTTGCTTCCCACTCACTGGGACAAAATACTCAATATCCACAATTTAGAAAAGGAAAGGTGTATTGTTGCTCAAGGATTCAGAGGATTTAGTCCACGTTTAGTTAACTCTAAGGCAGATAGGCCCGGTAGAGGGGCATGGTGGAGGAACAAGGCAGCAGAGGGACGAGGAGTTTGGGACAAGAGAACACTCTTCTCTGTCGCATCCCCTATGACCCCCCATCCCTTCCAACCACTTCCTAACAGCAGTCCTGCTATGAAACCATCAGCAGTTTGATCCACTGATGAACTGGGGTACTCATGATCCACCCATCTCCTAAAATCCCCGCCTACAAACAAACTAGACTTCTGAGGGATACTTTAGGTCTAAACCATAACATACAGGAAGACTGAGTCCATGGCTTCAATATATCCCGAGGGAGTAGCAAGAGGAGAGCCATCCTCCAGGCTTTGAAAGAGAGGCCAGTGAGGGAGGACTGCAAATCCTAATGCTGTGTAAGGCAATGTATTCAGCAGTGTACAATTCATCTGAAGTTTTATTGAATTTCTTAGGCAACTTGAAGAACCATCACATGAGGACATTAAGCTAAATATGTTTAATTTACAAGTGAAAATCATGAGAATTGGGAAGATTAGATTCACTCAAGACCATGTGAGAGTCAGTATGACACTCGACCTAGGGGCTTGGGCTCATGATTTATGGATGTTTGCTCCAGTGGGTTTCTTTTACTTGGATTTGACCTTTTGCAGTATAATCCACCCATTCATCACTGCACAGCAGCATGTTGTGCATTGGGCTGGGAATGGGGCATCTCCTTCCCTCAGAGGACAAGGAGTGCAGAGTAGTTATGATCTCCTGACTTCTGTGAAAACCTCCTTTCTTTTCACCATTTTTTGTTCTTTTCCTGGTGATATGTAGTTATTAGAGAATTGATTTGCCCATTTCTGGACTCTAGAGTATGCGTAAGAATCAGAGACCTACATTGGGAAAGTGACCCCACAAAGCCTAGAGCTTTGCTGTTTCAAGAGATGAAACTTGTGGTAATTTGGTGTAACAGTGATAAGGAATTAGTGTGGGCCACTGTGGGACAACAGCACATTTTGAAGACTAAGTGAAAGAATGGAGAATTTAAGAAACTCAATTTCACATAGCTATATTTAGTTGGGAAGTAGTATTATCATTTTACCTTTCTATTTTTTTGTTAATCCATGGACGCATGCTCAGTGAGTATCAAAGTTTATTTTCCGGCCCTGTTGAGTGGGTTTTTCCCTGCAGGGAAGAATGGCCTCTCAGACACTGCTGGTCTTGACAGGCCTTTCTGCCTTCTGGGCTGTGACCCTGGATGGAATGATATGAGCTCAACACTGGATGAACCCTTTGACATAGACAGGCCCAAGAGTCTCAGCCACAAGTTGCGGGGAGAAAAGCAGAGTCAAGTGGCTATTGTCCGGGTTCTAGTTTTACAAAACACAGGCTGATAGCTTTAGGATCAATGTCCTGCCTTCCTAGGGAGAGAAACCAAGGAATCAGGACAGATACTTTGTCTAAGAATGAAAGCAGGGCACAGGTATGGATGGGTCTTTCTCTGTGCTATCTCCCAGGCACCTGTGCATAGTAGGTGGAGTGTGAGAAAGAGAGACCCTAAGGATCCAAAGATGTGACTCAAAAACTAATTGAGGCCAGGAGTTGTTGTAGTCAGGGGTTACATGGAGAACAACTACATACAGGACACAGGGTTTGTAATACTGTTTTATAATAATCACCTAAAGTTAAACACAAGACGGTGCAGGAAAATCTGTCCACAACACTAAGACCCAGGATAGCCGAGGGCCTGGATCCCACAGCAATATCATGCAAGAGTCCCACTAGAGACCCAAATGCATGACAATGCCTCCCACAGTACCAACTGGGAATCTAAGAGCCCCCAATAAGGGCTCACGCCAGTTTATTTATGGTTCTGTGCT
>RJWM01023078.1:0-32761 GCA_004363535.1 Dasyprocta punctata | reverse complement strand
GTGGGCTGGGGGATTGAGATTGCCTCTTGGTCTTTCGTTTTGTCATTTTCTTCAAGAACCTGTGTGGCTCTGTGTCCTGGGAGGCTGACTGGGTATTTCCCTGGTGGGTTGCGCTAAGTCATGGGAGTGGGTAGAGCCGGATCCTGTGCGCAGCTAGTGAGGGCGGCCTCCCGGAGCATGCGGGTGGAGGCTCTGCCTTACTGGGTGGGGGCCAAGGCCTCCCGGTCCCAGGCAGCTAGGCAGAGTGTACCCCAGAGTGTAGCACCACCTGGACCCTGAGTCTGGCTGCAAGGAGTCCAGAGCTTCTGGTGTGCCAGGCAAGCCTGGGTGAGTCCCAGGCCTACAGTGCCGGGGCCTTGCTCCTGGCTGTGGGGGCCCGCAAGCTCTGGGACCCGGTGTGCATGCCACTCCGCTGAAGTATGGAGCTCGCGCACGCCCTGAGCTCAGGTGGGGAGAGCCCAAGCTCTCCCAGTCCCTGCAGGTATGCTGCTCATTCCTTGATGAGTAGCTCTGGGATCCTGAGCTGGGCTGGGCTCAGTACCTCTGTGTCCTGCAAGGCTGGCTGGGCATTTTCCTGGTGGGTCACGCTGAGTCGCAGGACCCGGTAGAGATGGATCCTGTGCGTAGCTACTTAGGGCGGCCTCCCAGAGCATGCGGTGCCCCATGATTTAATAGTTTCAATGTTACAGGTCTTGGAACTGTTTCTCTAGTATGACTTTGTATATCTTGGCTTTCTAAGTTTAATTCTAACAGCAGAATTATTTCCCTCATTTCAGAGCTTTGGTATATCATCTCCTTTCCTCGAAACACTTCTAAGCATGGACTTAGTGGCACTCTATATTTCTTTGTCTTGCCCCAGGATGCTTTGTCACCCTCTCTGAGTTAGCTCTTCACCCTGAGATTAAAGAGCCTAGGTCAGAAGCCCCAGCAAGAGGCGTTTTGGAAGTTTCCTGAGTTCTGAAGACCCATCCATCCTTTGTTTGGTTTGGTTTTTTTGAGACAGGTCTTGCTAAATTGCCCAGACTGACCTTGAACTCATAACTGTCCTGCTTCAGCCTCCCCAGTGCTGGGATTATAGGCATACATCTCCGTGAAGGGCCAACGACCCATCTGGACTATATCCAGGATTGTTGGAAGGACCAAAAAAAGTGGCATGTGCTCATTTTATTTATTAGCATAGGATTCTGCATAGATGTGACTTCTTTTGTAAGCCCAAGCATTTTGCATACATGTTAACATACATGATTTCATTTAGTCCTCTTTGGGGAATTATTATAGGTTGAATATTCCTAATTAGAAAATATGAAACCTAAGACATTCCAGGTTTTCAGATTATTTTCAGATTTTCAGATATTTTAAAATCTGAAAACTCCAAAATTCGAAACACTTCCAGTTCAAGCATTTCAGTTAAGTAAGGGATCCAGAACCCATATAGCTACTCCACTATATCGGTAAAGAAAATATAGCACTCAGCTCAGCTCTTAGGTCTGATAGGTGTTGCCTTAGCTAACCCCTTTAGTCTGCTCTGAACTTCAGTGTCCTCTGCTACGTCAGGCTGGACCCTTGATGACCCCACAGCAGGCACCACTTGTCTATATCTCAGCCCCTGTGTCACAGCCACATCTTCCCTACTTTCTTGAGCCCCTTTCAGAGTGTGCCCTCTCCCTCCTGACCTCTTCATTCACCTTTGTACCTGAACTTCTGTGACTACACTGTCTGGGTCACTGAGAAAATGAATTTAGGAATGGTTGGTGCCACCCTGGAGTTTCCAAATGATTCATAAAACAGCATGTGTGAAAGTTCTTTGTAGATGGTTAGATGTTCTTGCTTCAATAGATCAGTTACTTTCACACTTAGTTTTACTTAGTCCCACAATAACAAATACACAATCGTGTGTTACTTAACAACTGGGTTATGTTCCATGATGTGTTATTTGACAATTTCTTCATTTTCTGACCATCATAGAATGTACATACACAAGCTAAGATGGCTACAGTGTCACTAGGCAATATAATCTTTTGGGACCACTCTTGTAAATTTGACCAGTTGACCAAAACACTGTAAGGCAGGACACGACTGTGTTTTAACATTGTGACTTGGTGGTAGGCAGCATGTACAATTGAATTAAAAGTTCCCAAACATACTCTTCCTGTATGTGTATTAAAGACAATGCTGATTTTAATCCATTTATCTGATGTTGACAGTCCACTGTGAGAGGCTACCCACAGTTGAGGGAAAGCCATTCTTAATGTGGCCTGGATGACATTAAACCTTTGGAGGTCAGGGAGACTGTCTCACTTGTCTGCATCCCCACAGGCCTGACACGTCGGCAGAAGCTCAGTTGGTTCTCACTGTTGGATTCTCAGCTAGAGATGCACAAGAGGCAGAGCCTTATGCCAAATAGAAGTCATTTATTGAGCACCTCCTTGTAAGAGTTGGCCAGGCAGCCCTGTGGTGGCTGTGCATCTGTGCTGTCAGAAGCCAGCACCCTCTCGAGGGCATTGAGCTGCGTGGGCTGCAGCACAGCTGTTTCTCCAACAGTCGCCCCAGTATCTGATTCCTCTGCTCCAGGCCAAGGCACGTTCATTGGCCCCCAGGGAGAATATACTGTAGTGGGGTTTGAATCTCCTGCGCTGCGTGCTCTGCCCCTACTCAGGGCTGTGTACCCAACTGTCCCAGCACTGTTTGTGTCCCTGCTGGGCCGGTGGTGACAGCATCTGTGTCTCGCTCAGAGTGGGGTGCTTAGATGCCACTGCCTGCCTCCCGGCACCCAGGCTCCCAGTGTAAAGCTTCTCACATCCTCAGCTCCTGAGAGGAAATAAGCCTGCTGCTTGTGCCTCAGCATCAATTTGTCACCCACTTCACTGGTCTCTGGGCCTCCGCTTCTCCTCTGTATAGTATCTTTCTTCCCTGGGGCTGCACCAGCTGGCGTCTGGCACGACACTGAAAGCACATGTTCTAGCCTCAGCATCAGCATTATTCTTGAGGTTGAGTCACATGTCCCCACTGCCCTGCCTTTCTGGTTCAGAGGTCTATTCATGAATAGGTCATTTTCCTAGAGGCTGTGTAGACTAACCACCCCTTGCCCGTGCAGCTTGCATGAGTCTGGTCAGAGACTGATTTCCAGCCACTTTGAAAAAAATGCTGGGACTTTGTGTTGTGTTTAGCACAATCAGCACATATAACTCTTGCTTTGCTTCAGGTATGTGAAATGTCACTTTTCCTGACCCTAGGAGGAGTTTGACATTCCAAGCATGGATTATATGGACCTGTAAACTCAGGTGCCTGAGTGAAGCCAACAAATGCTTTTCACCATTTCCCTGAAACAGATCTTGCAGGCAGCCTTTGCCTCCCCTTGCCTTCTCTGGTGTTTCTCTTTGAGCTGCATTTTGCTTGTTCTTTTCTTGCTATAACTACTTTCGCTTGTTTCCTTCTGGCTCCTACAGGGCTCACTTTGACTTGTTATCCAGACTTGCATTAAAGTGCTTTGTGAGCTCAGTGGCCCAGTGCCTCCCTGGCAAGGGCAAGGTCATGAGTTCAATTCCTGGTACCAAACAAACAAACTAACAAAGAATAAAGTGCTGTATGATTTGTGCCTGGGGAACTTTATTTCTGTGACTGGGTTGCTTCCCCGCAGTGGTCCTGTTATGGCTGGGTCCCAGGCAGGTGAGTGCTGCAGGGTGCAGCAAAGGAGGGATACAGGATCCTTGGCCGATGAGTGGCTGCAGGTGTGATTGCTCATGTCACTTGTTTGTTTGTTTTTTTGTTTTTGTTTTTTTGCGGCACCAGGGATTGAACTCACAACCTTGCACCTGCCAGACAGGTGCTTAAGCCTCTGAACCAAATTCCCAGCCCTAACTCGTGTTGCTTTGGCAACCTCTAAGGTCCTCGCTGTTTTGGTAAAACAGCAAGTGGCTTTGCTATCTCTATACAAAGACTGATTCATGTTTTAAAGCACACCAAATTTAACATGGAGCAATGGTATTAAATTACACGGATGGTTGTCACCTCAATGACACCATCTTTAATCATTCTTCTGACAACTCAGTTTTAAGACAATTGAGTTTAAGAGATCCACATGGAGAAAAAGTTGTCATTCAGTAGATATGTGGCCTATTGTGTGTCTTTTCCTCTTCAATTCATTAGGAGTCCAAAAAATGGAGGAAAAGTTGTTTCAAAGTTCCCATGTCAAATTCTGAGAGCAGCAGACTTGACCGACATGGAGATATATTGGGAAAAACTCAGATAAATATGCTTTATTAAAACACTCAGTCGTTATATGAAGCATGTGAATGTATAAGCACTGTATTTTAAAAGTTAACTGATGTGGGTGTCAAATGCGCCTGTGACTTCACACACAGGGGTCTGGCGTCTGCACTGTGGGAGAAGTGAGTCCCTCTTCAGGCAGGCACCTTGCCGGCCCCTGTCATGGGAGTCACAGAGCGTGAGCTACATCGTGTAGGGCACACCAGGGCCATGAGGGGCGCGCACGTGTGTGTGTGGGGGGCAGCAGTGAGAAAGTGATTGGTGTCCTATGAAAGTCCCCCCAGCTGCTGTCCACAGCTAGGGCATCTGATGCTTGTGGGCACCCTGTCTTCCCACTCAGGGAAGACAGAGGGGTCAGTGACTACCAGCCTCTAGTGAGGGCAAAACATGATTGTCTTAAGATTTTTAAGAGAACGTGTTGTTTTTATCTTAATGATGGTACAAATGAAAGTAGAACCTTAAAGTCAGGCGTGGTGGCACACATCTGTCAATCCCAGCACTCAGAAGGCTGAGGCAGGAGGATCACTGTGAGTTTGAGGCCAGCCTGGGCTACATAGTGAATTTAAGCCTGGACTAAACAGCAAGACCCTGTCTCAAAATGAATGAATAAATAAACAAACAAGCAGAACCTTAAAGAATTAGGAATACAGTCAATTTTAGTGTCAGAACACTAGCAAATGGTAAAAGTTAAATTAGCTGCCTCATTAAAAAAATGTGTGAAAGTTGTTTACCTTCATTTAAATTTTAGGACTAGGAATGAGTGACTTGAGGTTAGACGCAGGAAGCAATAACTGGTAATAAGATAAAAGGACTCTGATATTATCTTATATAATCTGTACTTAGCTTCTGATGTCACTTCATTCTGTTTAATTTTTTATTAATCTAAATTAGCTGGCAGAATTGTATTTAATAATATGTTGGAGAATAGTGATCAAAATGGTTCTTTTTGTATATCCTGGTGGAACATTGTTATTTGATTCTTTGAAAATAGAATTTTGCACAGGAAGACATATTTATTTTTTTCAGAGATTTTGTCTTGGGGGAGAATTTAATAGAAGCAACCATTTGATGTATAGAAAAACACTTTAACTTACGTGCCTTGTAATGGTTTTCATGCAGTTTGAATTGGAAATGGTGAAGAAAGGCAGTGATAGCAGAAAGAGAAGTGTATTAGTGAAATTATTGTCCATTTCTTCAAATAACGGTGATAACCAGCTCCTTTTTTATTTTGTCCCATTGAGCATTTTTGTGTGTGCTGCTTTGTGCCAAGGAGGACATGTTGGTACAGATTTCAAGAAGTTTATAATTTTACACAGATTTTCTCTCACTTAGCACTCCGGACATCATGAGACATCATTCTTTGTGGTAGGGGCTTTCTTGTCACCATAGGATGGTTAGTGGCATTACTGACTTCTTCCCACTGGGTGACAGCAAGGATCCCAACCTAAGTTGTGACAACCAAAAATGTCCCCACATGTGACATGCCCCCTGGGGGAGGAGCACTGGGGAGTCACTGGTTTGACACGCCGTGTCTTACTGTGGCAACTTAACCAGTAGGCTTATTTCTAGTTTTAGAAAAGCTATTTGAGAGTGCCTGAGATGATTTTTCTTTCTTTGTTTCTTTTTTCTTTAAGGTACTGGGAATCGAACCCAGGACCTTATGCTTGCTAGGCAGGTGCTGTGCTGCTGAGCTATATCACTGGCCCACCTGAGATGACTTTTATTCTCTTAACGCACACACTTTTGGAAGACCAGAGGAGAGCTGTGCACTGTGTATATGTGAGGGTGATTGTGTGGAGGTACCTTCTTCATCACCATTTAAACAAGGAAGTGGAGCCTTTGAAGCTGCTGGCTGAAGGGCAAACTTCAAGCCCTTTTGTGGGCAGCAGGGGCCACTGTTGCCAGTGTCAAGACTCTGATGGTCATGGTCAGGGTTAAGTGGCTGGGCCTGGTGGGGTGGCACGTGCGACCCAGCCGTTTGAGGCAGGAGGGTTGTGAGCTTGAGGCCACCATAGCAAGACACCCCTCCAAAATAATTGAATGAGTAAAATTGTTGAGATCTTCAAGGTAGAGGAGGTGAAGTTTTTATAAATCACTTTTAAGATGAAGCCTAACAGAAATGGACTTGATTTGCTCCTCATCTTCCCCACCCAGCTGTCCCTTTCTCTCCTCTTTGCTTGCTGTCATCTCTGCTTGCTCTCACAGCTCTCTGGGAAGACTGTGATGAGCTGTAAAGGGATGCCCCCTCCTCCAGATGCATGCCCGGCACCGACTGGGAAGTTGCCATAATGTCACGGAAGGTTGTGGGTGGGAGCTGGAGCCTGCACAGTGGCAGTCATGTTTGGGCAGCGCCATTCATCCCAGGACGTGCTGTCCCTGTGACGCTGTTACTTCTTCCATTTCTGACCCCAGATCAGACCTTTTCCTGGAGCACCCTGTGTCCAGCTGTCTTTTGGACATTTTCCCCTTAGAAAACTGAAGCATCTCAAAGGTTACATATGCAAAATCAAATTGCTTTTTTCTCCAAATCTGCTTTTGCTTATATTTAGGTGTCATCTTAGACTCTTTTTCTTACAAATTTACACACGCACAACATGCATCACAGGCCCTCCACACGTCTTTCTACATATAGTGATGTTCGTTCTACCTCAGCTTTTCTCTTGTCCTTTTTCATTTTTGTACTCTGTCCTGGGACCTGGACCACTGTAGCCCTCTCCTAACTGATCTTTCTCCCTGGTTTCAGACCCCTTCACCCAAAGTGCTGTTGGTCCGATCTTACTCCCTTAGCACAGTACTCTGATCCCTTCTGCTATGCAGGTCCTCTTCCTCTTTCCAACCTAATTGAAACCTTTTTCCCATCCACCCTCAATCTCCAGGCCTTCAGAATCTGCTGAGATCACACGCTGTTCTGTCACTGCAGAGTCAGTGATGAAAACTCAGGACTTACTGCCGTAGAGCTTGCTTTCTGGGGGGCTGGACTGAGCTCCACGAGTCACGGTGCTCTTCGTGCCTGTGCTGAGCATTCTCTCCAGCCCGGTGTATCCCCACCCACGGCACTTCTGCCTGCCAGTGTCTGCTGTGCCGTCCGTGATGTGTTCCCAAGTAGAACTACTGCTGTCCTGTGGATGTTGACCTTGCATTGTAGCTTCCTGGTTCCTCTCAGTCATGGCCTGCCATCCCCTGGCTGTGTGCTCCCATGCCTGCAAGAGTGCTTGGTGCAGAGTAGGGGCTTAACGTCTGTTGAGTGAAAGGCACACAAGCATGGGAATATTCCAGGGTCAGTGTCCCTCAGTGCACCATGTATTTTCCTTCTTTCTTTATGTTCTTTCCCTGTGAGACTGTTTGCCTGTATACCCCATTTACCACTTAGCTGCTCACCTGTTGTTTAAAATGCCCCTATGAGCTGGCTAGTTTTTCATGTATGCAGCTTGATGATTGAGCATAGTCAGGTGTATATATTAAAAATGAAAAGTGAATAAGCAAACTTAAAACCTGTTCAAATAGGATCTAACTCAGTTTGTTAGTATAAATTGTCATAGGTGGTTTACTGAAAACAAGCAGTCAACATAGACTCACCTCAGAATGATGTATAGGGTGGAGGAGGATGAACCGCGGAAGCAGCCCCAGTGACACGGTGGTACTGACATCCTGGGCACTGCCTCCTGGTGACAGTGACACCCTCAGCTGGCATGCCATATACTTGGTGTTGAGTGCATTGTGCCTGTCACTGTTCACACACATTTTGCATAAAAATCCTTTACCAGGGAAGCACGTGTGGCCTCTAAATGTGTAACCTTCACTACCACAACCGAGAGCTGGCAGGGCAGGCAGCAGCCATGGACTTCAGCACAACTGTCAGCATTGCTGTTGAAGAAATCACGTGTACATATTCCAAGTCAGTATTTTTCTTTCCATAAGAAAAATCCACTGATTTATAAAAGATCCTAGGACGCTATCATGAACTCTTGCTGATCTTTTCCCCTTCCTCAATTTCTTTTTGACAGACCTAATCACTTCTCACTAGTTCAGTAGCATTTATTCAGAAAATGCTATTTCCATTTGCCAGGAAGTTTAACCAGGTTCTAGAGATACAGCAGTGGAGGAAGCCTGACCTTTGCTGTCAAGGAACTTGTGGCCAAGTGAATAGCAAACCTTGTATTGCAGAGTGTGTTTTTAGGAACTGCCTACATACTAGTATTACACGTGTAGAATGCTTTCACCTAAAATACTGGCAAGACATACTCTTTATTTGCTTTGAATCTTAGCTTCCAAGCCTAAGGCCACCTGGTGTAGAAAAGCTTCACCCACTTGCACTGCCTTTTCTTTGCCACTTCTGTCATGCCTATGCCAGGTTTGACTTTATCACTTCTTGATGAGAACGTGGACCCCAAGGACACAAGACTTATTTTCCTTGTGGCTGTAGTCTGCAGTGCCTGGAGTACAGCCTGCCGCTTGTTTCAAGGCTCAGGAATTTGTTATGCTAGGGATTTGTCATCATGTTTCCTAGATCCCTGCTGAGCCTCGTGCGAGGCAGGCCATGGAGACAGGAGCCGAGCAGCTGGCTGGGTCCCACCTCGAGAACCCAGTCCGGTCATGTCTCATGATGCATCACTTCTCTCATGCTATGTGTCTGTAGAGTGGGATAATTAATTAGAAAATCTTCTTGTGGCAGATACATTATTCAGGTTTAGAAAATCATGATAATCTAAGTGAAATATTTTATAGATCATGAGGAAAAGCTAGAGAGAATAAAGTCATCGCTTTAGCCTTTAAAAAAAAGTCTACTTGTAAGTCACTCTCTTCATTGCTAAAAATAACACCAGTGGTGGGGGAGAGTTGAAGAAAGAGGCATTTGTCACCAAATGGTGAGTTAGCAGCTTGTCTTGTTATCTGAGTGGAACATGTATTCATGAGGTGGCATTTGGACTAAATCTGATCAGAATGCTTCTGCTTAGAGAAAATTGTGTCTTCTACTTTTAAGATGTTATAGACAGGAAATGATAAAAGTTGGTTTTAAGGGAATGCTTCTTTTTTTAAAGGATTTGTTGAATGTTGGTGGAAATTCTTTAGGGAGGTGACATCTCTGGAAGGAAAACAGAAAAACAGCTCAATACAGTTAGTCAGTTCATGCTACACCAAGGAAAAATAACTGAAACTGCCGGTAGGTTTTCTGTTGGTTTAATGGTTGGTTGACTCAAATCTCTACTTTCTTTCACTTATAAAGATTTATCCTTAATTTGAGCAGAACCTGAATATTAAGGTAGATAAAGATAAAGGACCTGGAAAATGTAGTGATGGCCTGTAGATGTTTACAGTTTTTGCAACCACAGAGCTTTTGGAGTCTACTTAGGAGATATTTCCAGCAAGTATTTATTCAAGAAATTCAAGTAAAATTGGTATCGAATGGTAGTATCAAAGTTACCTTTAGTGTTCAAAAAACACTGTGTATGTAATGTTTTAGCATACAAAAAGAACTAAATTTTTTTGTGAACTTCTAGTCACCAACTTATTGTCTTATTTTTACTCTATATTCCTTTCTGAATAAGAACAGAGATAAGACACCAATTTTTTCCCTGTATTATAACATCACCTCATTAGACTATTAATGCCTGTAACATACATTTTGAATATCTGGTCTCGTTTAGCCATTTGTCTTAAGTTTATGCTTTGTGCTTTTCAGATTTGAAGGCTGGAAAGGGAGATATTAGCCTGATGGCCTAGCGTTGGCACTGCAGTTTCCCCACACAGTGCACAGGAGGGACATTGTCTCATTGTCATTACGGATGCTATGCAAATGCTTGAAGGGCTTGTTTCCACCTGCACTTCTCACGTTATATTCAGACAGGGACCACACTAGCCAGAAACAGTGTGGGCTGGGGGCAGAGGCATGGGTTAGGGAAATGCTGTGCAACTCTGAGGGGAGTTCTTCTTGCTTGCTCTGTGTTTTTGTTCCTTAAGTGGGGATGTTTACAGAACTTACTCCATGGGTGCTGAAGGATTAAAGGAGAAAACACGCTGAGGCCTAGCATAGGCTGTGCTGTGCTACTACAGAAAAGGAATTAACATTTTCCGTTTGTTGTCTAAATGGTGTTCTGAAAAGTCTTGCTGTCTCTTGGCATCTGGCTGTTCACAGTTGGACCAGTTTGCCCACAAGGTCTCAGGCTGGCCCACTCTGCGTAGAGGGTCATCAGGTATGAGCAGGTGATCGTGAATGTGGCAGGCTAAAGAAGGAGTTGGGGACACTGAAACAGCTCCAGAAGCCACAACCTGCCTCTGGAGTGTGCAGATGGTAGGAAGCACCCTTTAAAAACTCCTCGGCACTCTATGTGTATTTGTTAACAATCAGCAGCCTCAGAAGTGTGCCCAGTACAGGGACAGTTAATCTAAAGGTTCACCTGGCTACAATTCCCAACCTAGATCCAAACTGTACACCCTACTGCTCAGCAGCTTGTTGGACTTTCTGGCTGATAATCTTGGTCCTGAGGTCTTTTGTCAACTAGAAGTTTGGCACTTAGGTTTTAATTGATAATTTCTTTAAAAACTACTTTTTCAAGCTTCATTTTTTTTGTTGTGTTGTTTTAGCTAACTCATTTTCTTGCTTTACATTCCAGTAACACTTGAGACGTTTTTAATTTCTCAATGGCTTGTTGAAATTTATTATTTTTGTAGCATGAAAGTTTAGAGGAAAATTTTATCTGTTTTGGATTCATTATGTTCAGTTCTCTGAGGCAAACGTAGCTCTTATTTTTGTTAGCTTTCTTTAAATAGTTGTGCTTTTTAAAGCAAGTATTTGAGTAATCAATAAAATAGCTTTAACTCCAAAGACAGTTCTCAGGTAGGTCCCTGTCTTGGTTACTTTCTCTCCTTGCTGAGACAGAATACCTGACGCCCAAAATTAGGGGAGAAAAGGTTTGTTTCTTACAGTTCTTGGGGGTTTCAGTCTATATTCAGCTGGATGCAAAACAGGAGGACATGGCGGGGCAGCCATTCATGGCGGCCACCAAACAGCAAGATGAACCAGTAAGAGAGAAAGGACATGCCTTCCTCTCGCCCTTACACTGTATGTTGGTTCCACCCCTGGGCAGGTGCAATACTCATATCACCAATCCCAGCGCCAAACAACAAACCAATCACAAATGCCAGACTCAGCCCCATCCATGATTACATGAGGTCTTGAGGGGATCACAGGATCAAACCCATACAGTCCGTGTGTCCTCTTTAGGGACTTAGGCATTTGAAGGCTTTCGTAAGGAAAGCCCTCACCTCTTGGACTCTGTCTGATGACTGACATATTACAGAGCAGCAGGCCTATTATGACCTTTACTCAAAGGAGTAGGGAGGGATGATTCCTTTCAACAATATTTATACTAAGTTTAATTAATATTTTGGAGTGCCATGCACACCTTACAACTGTGTGCATACATATTTGAGTGTTTAAAGTCATTTTATTGAATGAAGAAATTGAATAAAGAAGAATGAACAATTAAAAAAATTTTAGTTTTCACCTTGGTCTTGGCCATTCCTCCTACCTGCTCTGCATGAGTCCTTGGAAGATCAGCTACAAGGGGACTTGAGAGTTTGCTGAAGATTTCTCTCATCTGCAGTAACTGTCAGGATCCACAGTTCCTGAAGAAATATCCCTGATATGCTCTGGCTCTTCTTACAAATTAAAGTCACCAGTCACAGCGCCAGGTGGAGCATGTTAGTGACAAAATATGTTAGCAGTGAGATGGTGGCAGAGGTTAAACCACCCACCTTTTTAATTGTCAGCTTGGATAGTGACAGCTGAGGTAGAAGTGTGACAGCTGCTGAGAACCTTGAGCTGTCCTGTGTGCAGTGAGAGGGAAGGTTCCTGAAAAGGCCTTTAGAGCTGCCACTTCCCTGCCCCTGGATGTTTAACACTGAATTTCCCAAAATTGTATTCTGAAACCTCATCCCCAGAGCTGTCCCTGGGGAGTTGTTTGGTCAAAGAAGTTTAGGGAATGATGCAAAATGTTTTTGTCACTGTGTACATCTGTACTGAAGATTCAGAGACGTTCACTAGTAAAGAAACCAGGTTTATCTGAATTGTACAAGATTTGTAGAGCTTGTGGCCACAGAGTTGCCCAACACACACTGGACACTTTGCTCCTCTCTGGAATGGCATGGGGGACCTGGCTGTCCACAGGGGACATTTTTGGGCGTTTCGGAGGACCCTGGATTTAAATTGTACAGGAAGCGAGATATCGGTTAAATTTACCAGGTGACATTGGTGCCTAATGGGAGCATAGATGCAAATGAGCTAGTTTAGACTTCCTTTCTGGGTTTATTTTGTTACAGCCTTTTTTGGTTTTCATTCAGTGTAGAATAGCCACCATTTGGACTACTATAACAAATTTTAAAGATAGCACTGTCATTGATATATTTCTAACTTGTTGGTGTACATGGAAATTTTAATATCAAACTTATTTGTTAAAATAAATTTTGGTTTTTTTTAGATGGTTTAGATTTACGGAAAAATTGGAAAGATTGTACAGTTTCCATTTTTCCTGCTTGTTTCCTCTGTTGTTAACATCTTACTGTTAATGTGGCATATTTGTTACAACTAATGGACCCGTAATGATAGCTTATTGTTAACTAAAGTCCTGACAGAGTTCCTTAGTGGTTTGTTGTTTTCTTTCTGCCTTGGTCCCTCTCTGGGTGTGTGTGTGTGTGTGTGTGTGTGTGTGTATGTAGAGCCTGCCTCATGCTAAGCATGCATTCTGTCTCTGAACTATGTCCTCAGCCCCTGAGTTTCTTAGTTTTTTTACCCATCATCCTTTTCTGTCCCAACTCCATTACATTTAATTGTTGCGATTTCTTACTTTTTTTTTTTTTTTGTGATTTTTATGCTTCTCTTGATATTGGCTGCTTTGCAGACTTCGTTTTCTTTTGATAACTTTGACAGGGCTTTTTTTTTCTTATCTCTCAGTTTTATTTTGTTAATCTGTATGACCTTGAGAGTTTTGAGGCATACTGTTCAGGTATTTTGTAGACTGTCCCTCATTTGGGACTTGTCCATTGTTTTCTCATGATTATACTAGGGGAAGACCCCAGACATAGAAGTGTCATTTTTGTTCTAACAAAGGTGACTTCTGTCAGTTTGACTTGTCCCTGATAATGGTCATGTCAATATGATTTTGATCACCTGGCTAAAGTAGTGACTGCTGGGTTTCTGCACTGTAAAATCAGTCTTTTTTCCATCTTTCTCTCCACACTTCCTTCCAATGTGCACGAAACCTTGGGGTAGAGAATTTTGCCCCACTTCCCATTGGTCAGAGTATCCACATAAATTGTTTATAATTCTCAGTTGTGTTGTAAGTATATGACTTCTTGGATGGTAGAATGGTGACTATTATATTCATCATAGTTACTTACAAGCTTGGTCTGGTAGACATTTTATTCTGAGGGGAAAAACAGCCTCCCACATTGCAGCCTAGATCAAAGACTGTTGAATCTGACTCCTTACCAGGGTGTGTCCTCAGTAGCGTGCCAGAAGTGCCAGATGTGGCCCTCTCTTTTTCCTCTGTCAAGATTCAATAGTGTTTGTGTGTTTCCTTCTGCTTCAGTAGATTTAGCAGTGTTTTAGTGGAGACTATAGGCCTGCTTGCATTATATACATTACTGTGGAGTGTGTAACCTGCTTAGAAAAGCATGATAAAGTACACTATTTTAGTATTAAGGGCATTACTATCAAAGATATTTTGTCACATCCATTAATTGGGTTTGACTTTTAAGTCACTACCAATAATAGTATAAAGTTAAAGATTTTCTGTGTTGTCAGCTTTTAAATTACTGTACTTCGTGTTTAACATTGTGCCTATTATAGTTCAATATGATTATAGGGGTTAGTTTGCTTCTGGGTTCTTTAAGAATATTGGTATAATTTTTAAAAATTTATTATTAAAAACCATTTATATTTACTTTTTTAATGAGTACATACTTGGTAGGAATTAGAAATTTTTTTCAAAATGAAGAAGCATACCTGAGCATTTTCCTCCAATCTTTAGCAAAAAATGATATTAATTGGCCCTTGGAGAACTTTCATTAAGACATTGTTTCAGATGCACCTGTACCCCAGCAGTTCTGCTACTAAAAGAGTAATGACTTGTCTTAAACCCAAGAGAAAACGTAAGTTAATTTTTGCAGAAAGTAATTTTTGCAGGTTCAAGTTCTTTTCTTGTCAGCTTTCCTTAAGCCTTTGGCCTCTGCTACCACATGCCTATTAGTAAGAATTAGTAAACTGAATGAGTAAGTTGCAACAAGAGATTAACAAAAAAGACTCAGAGACAGCCAGTTCAATACCCTGTTGTTTTGTTGAGAACATGATTTAGGCTGCTGCTTTATACAACCCTCATACGCTGCCATTTCTGCCAGAAAAAAAGGTTGTTCTGGGTCATGAGAAGAACAAATTATTTCTCCTGCGTTCCCCATTGGGCAGCTGTACATCCAGGGGCATCATTCAGCAGGTCTAAATCTGCTGCCTGGCTGAGTAAGATGTGGTGAGGGAGCCTGGAGCTTCCTGGGACAGGAAAGTGTAAGGCCCCCCAGACCGCACAGTCGTCATCTGTGTCCTTCTGTGGGGAGAGTGGGTTGGCATAAAACTTCGGTACACACAGGCCAGCACTGCGAGCAAGGACTGTGAGGGCCTCCAGGGAATAAGCACTGGTGGAGACACCAGCATGGTGCCAGAGAGTGGTCCCTGCATGGTGTGTGCTGGTATGTGTGTGTGTGTGTGTGTGTGTGCGCGTGCGTGCGCAGACACATGATTGCATGTACTAGAAGTGATTTTCCAGGGGTTTTGTTTTATTTTATTTTGTTTTGTAGGAAGAAGAAAATAATGAATTAATAACATTGCTTTTTCTGATATTATGGGGTGGATCTTTTCCAAGGATGGGTCTGAGTTCCAGGAAGGTGTTTGTTGGGATCTTTTTCTTTTTTTTTTTCCCCCTTTTAATTTTGGTTTTTGACATATGATATCCCAAGCTGGTCTCTGACAATGTAGGCTTAAGATTCTCCTATCTCAGCCTCCTAAGTAGCTGGGACAAAAGGCATGTGCAACTGCACCTGGCTTAGTTTATTGTTTTGTCATCAGCACTGTGATGATGCTGATAATACAAGATAGCAGAATGAAAATTTGTACTTTCAGCTCAGTTCAAGCTGATTAAAAAATCTTAAGTACTGCTTACTTATTTCTACATTTGCCTTTTAGATAGACCTGATTTGGGGAGTGAGTGGTGTTGGTATCATTTATTAATTCAGCCATTCAGTTGTTTGGACACTGCACAAGATGCTGTGCTTGGGACATGCAGTGGGAGTGGGCAGACATGGTCTCTGTTCTCGAAGAAGAACAGAGGTGTCGGGCAGTGGCCGACTACAGCCAAGGAATTTCACGATGCAGCAAGGGATGGGAAGGGGGATAAGCTAGCAAAAGTGGCCAGAAACTTCTCTGAGGTTCTATCTGAAATGAGCCCTAAGGGTGAGAATAACCCATCCAGATTCGGAGGACAAGAAAGGTGGAGATGGGCAGTTAATCCCCTGGGGCAGTCAGGGAATGGAAAGCAGCCCCTGTGACTGGAGTGGCACGGTGTGGCACTGGAGAGGCAGGAGGGGATCAGAGTCCAATAGGCTTCCCTGCACCTTAGAAGAGTGCCCAGATTTGCACAGATCAAATTCCCTTGTGGAGCCAGCACTTGGGTCAGGAGACTGGAGGCTGCAGCACTGTGGGGGCCGTGCCGGGAGCTGTCGTCACCTGTGCTCCTCATGGCAGGAAAGTCCTGGTGGCCTTGGGCCATTTCTGTTATTAGTCGTCCCAGGTTTAACAATTCTACAGCAGACAGGAGAGTTTTCTTGGGATTTTCGCTGCCCAGCTCGCCCCTCAAACATGTACCTGGAATTATTTGATAAATAACACACATTTGTTTGTGTTCCACACCTGTTTGAAGCATATCCTCTTATAAAGCAGGACTTGTCCTTGTGGATCTGTACTTTAGGCCTCAGCAGAAACTTTAGTTTTCATTCAGTATTGGTACATATATTAACAGTTTATATTTTCTGTGGTAACAGAATACTTTCGGGTTTGTTGTCTCATTATAGTCACAATTTTATATAAAAAGCCTGCTGGGGCTTCTAAACATTTAAACTAGGAATAAATTAGGGATAATATAGTGATTTCCAGTAACTTTTCAAGATGGGCTATTTAGGATTTTTATGCCTTCTTCTTCTTCTTCTTCTTTTTTTTTTTTTTTTTTTTTTTTTTTTTTTTTTTTTTTTTTTTTTTTTTTTTTTTTTTTTTTTTTTTTTTTTTTTTTTTTTTTTTTTTTTTTTTTTTTTTTTTTTTTTTTTTTTTTTTTTTTTTTTTTTTTTTTTTTTTTTTTTTTTTTTTTTTTTTGTGGCACCAGGGATTGAACTCATAACCTTGCACCTGCCAGGGCAGGTGCTTAAGGCACTGAGCCAAACTCCTGGCCCTGGTTTTTTGAGGCAGGATCACTTTTATGTCTTCTTGATTCAGCTTTGGTAATTCATGTATATCTAGGAATCTGTCCATTTCTTGTGTATTTTTCATCTTGTTAGACTACAAGTTTTCAAAGTAGGTATAAATGATTTTCTGGATTTCTGCAGGGTCTGTTATGATTTCATCCTTTTCATTCCTAATTGTGTGGATTTGAGTCTTTTCTTTCCTTTTTTTTTTTTTTAATAAGGTGGGCCAAGGGTTTGTCAATTTTATTTAACCTTTCAAAGAACCAACTCTTTGTTTCATTGATTCTTTATACTTTTTTTAGTCTCTGGTGTGTTAATTTCTGCTCTGGTCTTTATAATTTCCTCCCTTGTACCAGCTTTTGGTTTAACTTGCTTTACTTTTTCTAGAAGTTTGAAGTTCAACATTAAGTTGTTTACATGGGCTTGCTCTGTTTTTTTGATATAGGTATTTGCTGCTATAAATTTCCCTCTTAAGACTGTTTTCATTGTGTCCCACAAGTTCCGGTACGTCATAATGTCATTATCACTGAACTGTAAAAACTGTTTAATTTCTTCTTTAATTTCATCTGTGACCCTTTGGTTGTTCAGTAGGGTGCTATTTAATTTCCATGTGTTGATGAAGTTCTTGTGGTTTCCTTTGGCATGGATTTCCAATTTCATTGCACTGTGGTCTGATAGTATGCATGGGATAATTTCAATTCCTTTGCATTATTTAAGTGTATTCTGTGAGCCAGTATATGGTCTGTTTTGGAGAATGTCCCATGTGCAGCTGAGAAGAATGTATATTGTGATGTTGTGGGGGTGGAGCACTGTATAGACATCTACTAAGTCCATTTGTTCAAAAGTTTAATTTAGTTCTAATATTTCATCATTGATTTTTTGTCTACTTGATCAGTTTGTTTTGTGAAAGTAGAGTACTGAGATCTCCCAATACAATCGGATTAGGGCTTGTTTGATTTTTCATGTCTGTTAGTAACTTTTTATATAGTTGTGTGCACTGGTATTTTTTGCATACATATTTATGATTGTTATCTCTTCCTCTTGGATTGTTCCTTTTCTGAGGATGTAGTGACCTTCTTTATCTCTCTTAATCAGTCTTGGCTTGAAATTCACTTTGTCTACAAATAGAATTGTTACCCCTGCTTTTTTCTGGGCTCCTGTCACATGGAGTATTGTTTTTCGTCCTTTGACTTTAAGTCTGTGAATTTCTTTTTTTTTTTTTTTTTTCGGTACTGGGGATTGAACTCACAACCTCACGCCTGCCAGGGCAGGCGCTTAAGCCACTGAGCCAAACTCCCAGCCCTGGTTTTTTGAGGCAGGGTCGCACTGTGTAGCTCAGACCGGCCTTGCGCTCGCGTTGTAGCCCAGGCCGGCCTCGAACTCACAATGCTCCTCCTACCTCAGCCTCCCGAGTGCTGGGATTAAAGGCGTGCGCCACCACGCCCGGCTTGAATTTCTTTTTGATTTAAATGTGTTTCTTATATGCAGCATATTGTTGGATCTTGCTTCTTGATCCATTCTGCCAGTCTGTATCTTTTGATTGGTGAATTGAGAACATTAACATTGATGGTTATAACTGATATGTATTGACTTAACCTTGTCATGTTATTTTCCTGTTGTTGGCTCCCCCATTTCATCCCCTCCCTCTAATCGTTTGCCTTCTCTGGTGGATTCCTTCTGTTGGGGTTCATGGAGCTGAAGTCCTTATTATCTCTTTCTAAAATGTCCTTATTATCTCTTTCTAAAATGTCCTTCAGAACATTTTAGAGTGCTGGTTTGGTGGTCATAAATTTCCTTGGATGTTATTGGTCATGGAAGTATCTTACTTCTCCATCAATTTTGAAAGATAGTTTTGCAGGATGCATCAATCTGGGTTGAAAGTTGTTTTCCTTTTTAACTTAGAGTACTTCACTCCAAGCTCTCCTTTACTTGAGAGTTTGTGCTGAGAAGTCAACTGTGATTCTGATGGGCTTTCCTTTATAGGTGATTTGTTTCTTTTTCCTAAAAGCTTTTAAGATTCTATTCTTGTGTTGAATTTGTGGAATCTTGACTGTGATATGCCTGGCTGCTATTTTTTGATCATTGCTAATTGGAGCTCTATATGCCTCACTTACCTGTGTGTCAAATTCTTTTTCTGTACTAGGAAAGTTTTCTGTCATGATGTCTGAACATTTTGTTAATGTCATTTGTGGTATTTCCTGCTTGTTCATTGACTCCAATTTATCTTAAGTTATTCTTGTCTCATCTAGCAGCAGCTGGATTGATTTCTCATGGTCCCTTGCTACTTTTGAGAAATCATTCTTTTCCTGGTCACTAAAAGCCTGTCTTCAGTGTCTGAGATCCTGTCCTTATATTGACCTAATCTACTTGGAATACTTTCAGTGGAGTTTTTATTCTCCTGGATATCTGCTTGAATCTGCTTTATGGATTCCATTTCTTTCTGATGCTGAGCTTCCATAATTTGCTTAAACTCGTCTATTTTTTTGTCTGTGTCTGCCCTAATGTTGCTAAGCATGGTGTATATTTTGGTAATCTCTGTAGTTATCGAGAGACTATTTCTGATTTCATTTTTTCCAGAGCCTGATTCAATAGCTTTGGTTGTTTCCATTTTAGAGAGACCTGGTGGGGGGCTTTCAGATTGTCCCACCTCATTGCCCCCTAGGTTTGCCTTTGGTGAACTGGATGTCTGGGGTTGCATCTCAAGTGTCTTCTTATTTCTGTTCTTTTTTTAGTTTAATTCCTGGGGTGATGTTTATAAGTTGCCTATGGTGTGTTGCTTTATTGGTACTTAGGAACCTTAGGTGATGATTACTTCTCTGAGGTATCTTCCAGGTGTAGCTGGTTTTTGGGTTTTGAGTTCGTTGGAAGATTTTAGCTCTTCAGTTTGCAGGAGATGAGAAGTTGTTGCTTGTTTGGCCTAGTCCCTGGTTTTTTGGCACTGTGCCATAGTATTTTCTGTGACCCTTAGTTAATCTCAGTCATGGATTATCAGAACCAACAGCTGTTTAGGACAGTTATGTCAATTTTGGCAGTAGTGGTACTAATAGCATCAAACACAGCCTAGAAACAACAAACTAAGCTAACCCTTAAGTTACAACTTTATCTGTGTGAACTAGATTTGTGATTATATAACAAAATGCAAAACAAACCAGATAATTGTATGCACTATATAAGTCTGTAATATGTCAGTTTTGCCCTTGGGGTTAAAATTTATTTTATTTTATTTTATTTATTTATTTTTTGTGGCACTGGGGATTTTACTGACAGCTTCGCACCTGCCGGACAGGCATTTAAGCCGCTGAGCCAAACTCCTGGCCCGGGGTTAAAATTTAAAATGGATTAAGTAGAAAATAGAGAAGTGGAAGAAGAGAAAGAGTTAGAAGTGAGGTTGGATAACAAAGGGGGATCATGCCAACTTGGGGAAACTGGTGTATTCCAAATAATTTCCATAGGTCTGTGCCCAATTGGGAGCTGCTGGAGGAAGCTCTGGTTCTTGGGTTTATCCAGCCTGTCTCCAGTATGGCTCCTGGCCGATGGCTGTCTCCCATGGGAGGACTGAGTCCTCTGCACTCACCACCAGCCAGTGCAGTTCTCGATATCTGCTACTCCCCTCCACTGCCAAGTCTCTCTGCAGAGGCCTCTGGGGTCGCCAGCCACCACCGTCACTGTGACCGTGCATCCACAGGTTCAAACTGCTCCTCTCACACAGTGAGTACCATCTCAGGAAGAAGGTGCCGCCAGCTACTGCCTTCTTCTTCATTGAAGTTTTTCTTTTTACTCTCCCTGTGGGCTTCATTTCTCACTTCAAATCCTTCCTGGGTCTGGGGGACCCACTTCCATCCTTCTTGTCTTCCTCACAATGCTGTATTCCAGTATCTGGACTGGACGGTGACTCTCAGAGAGGCTGTTTTCTCTGCTGCTTACCACTCTGCCATCTTCCCAGAAGTCTCAAGATTTTTTTTTTTTTTTTGAAACACTTGTTGATCACAAGACCTTGTTAGGATTTCCCACATCACCAAGAATGCTTTTGACATTTTGGGGGGAGATTTTTTGTAGAAGTACTAGTGGGATTCTGACATTTGGTTTGGTGTGGTCTTGGCTAAGCAGGTGGTTGCTTGTTGTGACCGTCTGATCTTGCAATCCTAAAACATTCTGGAAACATATAAAAGACATAAGTGTTTATTTCATCACTTAAAGAATCTTTCAATAAAAACATGTGAATAATTGTTTTTATGGAGTGAGTCCAACCTTACAGTGTTTTACAGATAAAGCAAAGCATTGTTTTCAATCTGTATCATTACCTGCCTTTTATTTCTAAAGCTCAGTTGTTTTCCATTATCAAGATAATGTGATTTATGTTAACAACTTGGGAAATGTGTATGATTCTTTTTGTTCTAATTTTCGGGAACACTGCTACCTAGGAAAAACAAAAAACTGTCTAGTATTGAATGTATTATTTTCACTTCCTTTAAGATGTATTTTAAGCCAAGTACACACCTATAATCCCAGCATTCTGAGAAGTTGAGGCAGGAAAATCACGAGTTGAAGCCCAGCCTTGGCAACTTAGTAACTTAGTAAAACTCTGTCTTATAATAAAAGCAGTCGGGAATGCAGCTCAGTCTGAAGGCTCTGAGTTCAGTCCCTGGTGCTGAAAGAAAAAAAAGGCATTTTAGTGTTGTGGCCTTAGACTTTAATTTTTCTTCCTCTTGGAGATTTATATTGCTACTAAAATGCTTTTTTACTGCTTCCAGCTTTTACTTAGTTTATTCTAACACTTTTAGGCAGCAAATTAGGTAATTTTGTATTAGTGATGTTCTTTGGAAATGTGTTTTGCTTACTGTTCCATTTTAAGATGGCAGCTCCCAACAAAGCTTTTACCTTATATACTTACTAAATAAAATGCTGTACATGTGTGCTTTTAATTAAAATAAAGACTACTGTTTGTTGACTAGGATTATAGAAACATTAAGAATAGTAACAGTAAGTGGGCACGTAATTATTTTAAATCTTTGGCATTATGTGGTGACTTCACAGTACTCTTGGAGGGGATGAGTCAGAAGGAAGGGTTGGGAAGGACAGAGCCTGGCCTCAGTGATACTAAAGGCGTCTGGGACTCTGCGGTTCTCGACTCCTGAGCTTGGCAGCATCATGTGCAGTGACCGGAGTATGTTGTAAGGGACCTGCCCATTTCTTGGCTCTGCTTTCTCCTGGGTTAGCTTCATTCTCAGGCAGGGTTTTTTCCACAGGATTTCATGGTGTCCACTAGTGGTTCTTGATCTACTTTCTATCAGTTTAATAACTAGCAAACGAGTTTCTCTTCCCACATACTTGCATAGAAATCTCAGATCTGCGTTTCCTTAGACAAGCACGAGTGCTTGCTTATTCCCAAACCACTGCAGCAAGATAAATGGCACACAGTGAGTGATCACCAGCATTGGGTCCCATCCCTGCCCCTCACCTGAAGGACCAAAGCGTTGCCCAAAGAGACATCAAGGTATTGGGACAGGAAGCAGGAAGTAGACTGTGAGCACGCAGAAGAGCCCATGAATACCCAGTGAGAGGGCCAGCAGAGAACGGAGTGTACTTCCTGTTAGTTGCACGCTGGTGCTGACTGCTGTGTACAGACGTCTTTTGTCACATTAGTCCTGTTGTGATGGATGACCAGGTCTTTAACCTGTATATACACATCAGCACTATGCACAGTCCTAAGACTCTTAAGTACTTAACTGGCCATTTCATGGAGGTTAGTAGGAATTGTTAACTGTTACTGTTTTATTTGCTAGTTTTGTTTGTTTGTTTGTTTTGGTGTATTTGAAAGCAAACACTTAATTCTGTAAGTAGACAAAATTTTTTGGGCATGAGTATGTTAACACTATAAAATGTGGTATGGACTAGAATGGAAAAGAATGGAAGATTTTTTGTTTGTTTGTTTGTTTGTTTTTTGGTACCAGGGATTGAACTCACAACCTCACGCCTGCCAGGCAGGCGCTTATGCCATTGAGCTAAATCCCTGGCCCTAGTTTTTGAGACAGACTCTCACTATGCAGTTTAGACTGGCCTTGAACTCACTTTGTACCCCAGGTTGGTCTCAAACTCACTGCGATCCTCTGCCTCAGCCCCAAGTGGTGATATTAAAGGCGTGCACCTCTATGCCCAGCTTAGAATGGAAGATCTTAATTGGGCATTCATCTCCTTTCTTAGGGACCATGAAAGGGTTTCTGGGTGTCCCTTTAATTCTAGAAAAATTGTATGTGCCTAACTGTATTTGCATACCCCTGTGCATTTTTCTTGAAAGTAAATGCATAGCTTTCATTAGATGCTCCAAGAGAAATTTGTTACTCACAAAGGGCTCAGAACCACTGACAGAAAAACCACCAACAGGAGGGTTCCTGACTTCAGGAGGCTAAATAACCTTCCTGAGTGTGGGAGAAGTAAAAGCCATGCTGTGTGGGAGAGGCACAAAGGAATTTGAACTTAAGGATGAATTGTTAGCTTGTGTTAATGAATTCTGTCTGTATGCGGTTCAAACAGAATGTGTTACAGATGAGCCTGTAGTAAAATGGGCTTCCATGGTCCTGCCAGTCCGGTGGTTAATGAGTAGAATGTGCTGCCAGCTGGTTTTGGCTCAGACTCTGCAACCGGTACTGGCCCACTTCTTGCCATTTGGAAGGAAAGGGAAAGTGATAAAATGTTGCTTTACTCTCGGAAGCAATTTATGAAGACAGGTTAATAAAAGTTCTGGAAGCATCCTTTCCCTCAGAGAGGAGGGGAACTGGAAAGCCACAGTGGGGCTTAAGTCTTCAGACTCCCATGTTAATCCCCGGCAACTCCTCCTGCCGCCTCACTCTGGAGCTGTACAAGAAAAGAGCGAGGGAGGTTGAGCCCAGCATTTCTTTCATTTAGTCAGGGCTACTGTGTACTTGCCTGCGCTGACTCTTGGACCCAGCCATCACCCCAGTGAGTTCAAGCTCAGCTTGATGACTAAAATTGGCTGTGACCCTGGTTAGCTGATGTCCAGCACAGTCTGGCTTTGTGACCCCAGAACCCGCTGGAGTGTTAGGCAAGTTTCTCAACCTCTCTTAAGTCTGGCTTCTGTTGTTTAAAAGAAAGGCAGTAAGGGCCGGGAGTTTGGCTCAGTGACTTAAGGGCCTGTCTGACAGGCGTGAGGTTGTGAGTTCAATCCCCGGTGCCGCAAAAACAAAGAAAGGCAGTAAGAATGCTTACCTTAAAATGTTGTGTGAGTTTTTTGTAAATCTAATATTAATATATAAATATATATAAATACAGTAATAACAATATTAGTAGCAAGCATGTTAAAATGTTACCATGTGCCCTTGCTAAGTTTAGCAAGTGTTTGCTATTAGAATTATAAATACTGTATCTTTTTTAAAATAAATACTGTGTTAATATTTTTGTGCATCCTCAGTTGAATTGCATTTGGAGCCCAATAAGAGTACATGACTAATGTGCAGGGTAAACTTTGTCCCAAATATTTTATCTGTAACCTGAATTAGTTAAAACATTTTAAGTTAAAAACAACAGAAACCCCAAACAAACTGGCTTATACAAAAGCAGGAATTTGTTGACTCCCATAATGGAAAAATCTGCAGCATTGCTTTTGGCACTGGCTGTATCCAGCTGCTCCAGTGTATTAGAAATCTCTTTCTCTTCATTTCTTGTTCTGCCTTTCTCTGTTTGCTTCATTTTCAGGCATCTTGCCCCAAGTAGTGGCAGAAAGAGCCACCAGCTGTCCTCACTTTAGGCTCCCTGTCAGAAAGGGCAGCCTCTTAGTACCTGCAGGTTATCCCTGCTTCTGATGGACATGACCTCTGGAGAGCTGTGTCAGCTGCTGAGCGGGGGGAGGCACAGGTTGCTGGACTTGCGGGGTCATTTACCCCCTCAGATCCTGAGGAAGACCCCAGCACCCTGGAGTGGGCCTCATTACAATTCTCCCCAGACCCCTGCTTGCTGAACACAGGACTTCTACATGTTTGCTTCAGATAACTGCACAGAGGGCAGTATTAACATCTGAGGGCTTCTTATTCCATCTATTCTTCATTTCTGCTCTAGTGTGTAGTACAGATACGTTCGAAGATATGTTATTCCTTCTTCTCTGACCACTGCTAGAATGGTTGTTTTTTAGTCACTCTGTTTTTGTGCTACCACATAAAAATCATTTCATTCTGTTTCATTTTATGCCTCCCTCTGTTATCTGCTTGCCCAGGCTTTTAGTTCTTGCTGCCCTGGTTATAAGCAGCAATATTCAGAGATGAAGTATTCCAGCTCCTCAGTGTCTCTCCTTTTCATTTTGTGATCCGGCCAGCCCAAGGGCCAAAACCACATTATGCAGCTCCCTGTGACCCTCAGGCTGGGGCTGGGGATTTCTGATTCACTAGCCTACCTGAGGCCAGCTCTCCCTCGTTAAAATAGCCCATGGTTTCCCCTGTGCACACGTGTGAGCACACATACACACAGATGGGCAGTAGGTGGTAGACTTTGGTTTTGTAGGAACTCCAGATGATGAAATGTCTTCCAGGAAGTTTCAGAGTTCCTGGATCTGGAGCCAGCCTAGCTAAGGGCATGCCCCATGCACAGCCTTTTGTCTGCCATGTGCAGGTATCTATCCTGTAAATTTAATTACACAATAGACACTCCTTTATTTTTAAGCAAGCCAAATATTCTCCTCCAGTATTTCATAGCTGTGGTATGGATAAATCAAATGTGGAGTCCATATATTCAGGCACTCACAAGTATGTGTTGTCTTGGGGGAAAACATGAAATTCTCTAAAGAAGTCTCACAATTCCTAGGTGTACGTGTCTATATGTGTCTATGCACATATGTCACATGAGTATATGAAGAAACTCCAGGTGTAATTTACATGCATCATCTTGGTGGGAACTTTTTAACCCTGTAGGCCAGTGGTGGCAAACTGATTGGCAGTGGGCACCTAGAGCCCTCTCTGTTGGCATGTGGGCCAAGCCATCCCAGCAGCCAGACTTCAGAGAGGACTGCACGTAAGGGCAGTGTTGGCTCTTTGTGATGGCTAAGTGGGTTTTGGGCTATAGCTGGGGCATTCATCTCTAAAAGGTTTGCCATCACTACCATAGGCTCCGCCTCTATAGGCGAAGCTGTGCTGTCACACTGCAGGGGCCAGGAAAGTGTTCAGTCACAGAGTGAGTTTATGTGATACGAGGATGCAGGTGAAGGACACATGCAGTAAATATTTTAAGTGAAAGCATAATTTTAAAGTGCCATGTTGTCATCTTGCTTTTCCTTTGCTAGAGCAGTATACATGGAGACACAGATATTTTCCTCTCAGTGGCGTGTCATTTGCTATGAAATTTTAAGCACCAGGAATATTTAAAAAAAAATTTTTTTTTAATTTTATTTTAAAGATAGTAAAATCCAACAAAACATAACAGGACAAAGTCAATCAAAACAAAGCAGTAGAACTGGTACAGAACTTCAAAGCAAGATACTAGGAAAACAATAGCTACTATAGTATATCTTGTCATCTTCACAATAGTTGACCATTCCATCACGTATAGTAAAATCAAACCAAAAATAAAACACAATAAAACCAATCAAAACAGATTATGAAATAAAGCAAAAAAAATTAATCAGAATAAAGCAAAACAGTGAGAACAATATTGGGCCTCAAAGACAAGACAGAAAGGAATCCCCCATATTTGCTACATTGCATACTGTCATCCTTCCAAGAGATGCTCAGACTGCCGGCCCCAGACCTGCAAAATCAACCAAACAATACAAGCATTTAGTTGCTTTATGTCCCTGAGTTGCTATCAACTTAGCCAGTCCTCTGAACCAGCAGGTTGCTTACGGTGTGGGGGGTGGGTCTTGATTCTCAGCCCGCACACCAGTAGGCGCGTGGGGGGCACAGATCTCTCTTTCTCTTCCTGGAGTCCGTGCCAGTCGTGCCACTCACCAGGAAGGCAGGCTAGTTGTCTTCTGGTTGGAACCCCCCTCCAGGAATATTTTTATATAGGTTCATCATCTTTTCCCTGAGTCAGTTTCCTCTGACAGACAAGTGTCTGTTTGTCAGTCATTCTCTCTGTCTGTCTGTCTCCCTGTCTGTCTTTGTCTAAACTGCCCTGGACTGGCTTTTTTTAGTCATAATTTATTGCCTACAGCTTCCATTTATATTTTTTAGAGGAGGATCTAGAACTTGGTGACACTTGCAACATGGTCTAAATTGAGAATCTTTATACCTTTTTCCAGTCTTTTACAGTTGATTCTCCCATCGCTCATTCCACAGCAGATTGTTTCTGTGGGGTCTCTTCCCATGGAATATTAACAGGGCATTTTGCTTCATTTTTATAGAAACAACTTAGTGTTGGCATTCATACATAATTTCTTTTATATGATGCATGTATAGATTAATGCAAAGCAAGGACATCTGGCACAGAAAGGTTGGAAAGGAAATAACTTGCCTGGCTTACGCATACAGCTCCACTGGTAGGAGCAGACATGAATGTGTGTGGGTACCTTGACACTTACGGGAACACTGTGTGTTCTGACTCTTTGCACACATTGGCACATTCAGTATTCATAGTCCCCACCACATCAGGTGCTGTCATCCTTTCACAGGTGAAGAAAACGGTGTGTGGAGAGGTTGAGGTGCCTGAGCACAGCCTGCCAGCTGCTACTACCCAGCTGCCTTGTGCTTTGTCACCTGTCCTGCAAAGGGAATGAGAGCACTTGGCATGGAGGTAGAATAAGAGCAGGAAAAAGAGAGGGAGAGAAAGAGACTGAATAAAGACTACAACCCTGCCAGGTGTGGTGGCGCATGCCTTTAATCCCAGCACTTTGGAGGCTGAGGAAGGTGGAACGTTATGAGTTCAAGGCCCGCTTGAGGTACAGTGTGAGCAAGGACAGCCTGAACTACATATTGTGACCCTGCCTCGAATAAAATAGGGCTGGGAGTTTGGCTTAGTGGCTTAAGCACCTGCTTGACAGGCACAAGGTTGTGAGTTCGATTCCTGGTACAAACAAACAAACAAAAAAAAGACAGCGATCCCTTGAAACCTTGTCATAACTCCATGTATCGCCCTAAAATTAAAGTCTAGGCTTTATTTTATTTTATTTTATTTTATTTTATTTTAAAAAGAAAAACAACACATAAAAGAAAAACATCAAAAGAGATATACACACAACTACTACAACAAAAGCCCCAAACAGTAACAATTCAGGCTTTCAAAACAAGCTGATAGGAATTTAACAGTGGTTGTTATATTGCATATTGTTATTTTCAAAAGAATTGCTTAGATTACCAGATATGGACATACAAAACTGATCAAACTGTATGAGTACTGACTGTTCTTTTCCATGAACTAAGAGAATTAGTAGTATAATCATCTTAGCTATCTTTTGTAAATGTATATATATGTGTGTGTGTATGTGTGTGTCTATATATATATACACACACACACACACAAATTTATGTCTTTTTCCTTTGCTCTTCTTTTCTTCTTTCCCCTATCCCAGTTGTTTTTTCCCTTTGGGCAGTTTCTTACCCTTTCACAATATCTATTGTAGATTTTGGATCTTATTTACTCTTTAAGTTTCTTACACTAGAGAGATAATATGGTATTTACACATGTGAGTCTGATTTATTTTACTTATGAATATGATCTCAAGTCACACCATTTACCTCTAAAAGCCTCGAGTTGATCCTTCTTTATAGCTGAGTAGTTAGAGTCTAGGCTTTACATCCTGACAGGCTAAGTAACCAAGACTCAGGAAGTCAGATGATTTGCTTTATAAATACTCAGCTACTATTGGCGTTTTCTTCTTGAGGTCTAGTTTTCTGAATTACCCCATATTTTCTCCTAGATATAAATGTTGCACACCAGTAATCAGAGAGAAACATTCAGGAAATGAAAGGATCTCAGTATGCCAAAAGAGTGACAGGTTGGAGATGCAGACGTGTAATGTTAATCAGATCTACATTGGTCACCTCAAGCCAGAGTAGAGCTTGCATCAGAGAATCTCAAGGCTGGAAGGAGTCTAGTGATGTGGACATGTCCATCCCCATCTAGGGGAGGTGGGAATGAAAGCAGCTAAGTACCTACAGACCTGATGTCACTGCTTCACGGGCTGGGGAGTTGAGCTTTAGAGAGGTAAAGGGATTTGTCCAAAATCACACATCTCTAAAGAAATGGAACCAGTCGTGCTAAACTGAGATCTGTGGTCTTTGTGCCACAGTAACTGTTTATCCTGTGTGGTAGTTTCATAACAGTTTTCTTGGCTAGAAGCTCTCCCTGAAACTAATCCTAAATAGCTCTTGAATTTAAATACACATGCTTTTGTAGTCCTCAGTCAACACAGGCAGCAGTGGATCAGCTGATTTGAGGGGGAAAAGCAGATGCAGACTGGCAGTGTTTGAAGATGAGACTGTGTTAAATAGAAAAAAATATTGCTTAGCTCACCCTCACCCTTGTTCACTTCTGCTGTGCAGCATTTCTGTCAAGTTTGTGCTAAATGGTTTTCAGCCCAGGAGCTATGAGACATAGGAAAGAGAGAGCCTATCATTGATAACCCATCCCATTTTGGGAGAGGAGTCACAAATACACATAACAACATTATGGACAATACTTTTGTAAAAATGCTATCCTTTTATGTTTGCAAAAGTAATTCATGTTTGTACCAGAACCTTTGATAGTCAAAGAAAGCTCAAGGTAGATTACTATAGCTGAGGTATATTACCAGTAATTCTCTATCAGTGTCTAACAAATAAAACGTGGCAGTTTAAAACACACTTAATTGTCTCAAATAGGCATCAGGAATCTGAGAATGGCTTAGCGGGCAGTTCCCTCCAAAGTCACAGCCATGGTGTGCGTTGAGGGGCGAGCTCATCAGGGCCCAGAGATGCTGGAATGCTTTCAGAGTGACTCCCATGGGTGTTGGTGGGAGCCTTTGGTCCTTGCTATCTGGTCTGTCCAAAGGGCTGCTTAGCCCCTGGCTTCTGTCAGTGCTATGAGAGAAAACATGTGCTAGAGAGAAACCAAGCCAGAGCCCAACTCCTGTGCAAGTTAATCTTAGAAATGATGTTCCATCCGTTCTGCTATATTCTGTTGGCCATACAACCGAGCAGGGGAGAGGACTACACAGGAGTGTCAATATCAAGACATGAGATTGATTGTGAAGGTTGTTTACCACAGGGTGTAAAGTGCAGTTTTGTCAGGAAAAATCGCATAAGCTTTCCCTCACAGTTATTTTCCCTCCCAAGAGTATCACAAAATATAAAAGAACAGTAGGAAAAAGAGTCCTGGGGGGACACAGTGCTGAGTGATATTTGTTCCGCTCACCCTAGACACGGTTCTTGTTTTTCTCCCAAGTCTGCCATGATAGAAGGTCTGTAGTCTGGAGAAGAGAGGGATAATGGCAAGAGTAGGGAGGAATCTGGCTGCCCCTGGTCCTGATATTGTTTGTGCTTTGAAGAGCCTGAAGCCCACTGCTTGTGAGATGAGTTAAGGGTTTAGGTCCCAGCAGGCCAGGCTCCAATTTGGGAGAAGCTCATAGCTTCTAGGCTTCCTCATTCTGCTGCTCTTGAATGCAGTGTAAAACACAGAGCCATGGAAAATATATTCCAGTTTTTATAAATAATTGTTTTAGGGAAAAAGATTTAAGTTCCTCAAACATAAATGCATTGAAATTGATGTAAAAATGGGTGGCATTTTGCTTATGCATAAACAGTATATTGAGATTCAATAGAAAATCACGACATCTAGATAAACACTATAGCCCCGCCTTCAACTATTAAGTCATAATACAGGAAACTTTCAGGTAAATAGTAGGTAAGAACAGACTTTTAGGTAGAGGACATTTTCATCACACATACAGAACTTTTTTTAAAAATAAAAACATCAACAAAAACCACCTGTATGATACTGTGGTGAACAATGATAATGCAAAAAGAGATTGCAATATAAAATAAATTTGCATGAATTCTTCTCTAGTATGTACAGTAAAAGGAAATTTATCAGTAAAAATCAGTACAAAACAAATAGCAAAATGGAATAAATTTGAATAAATTCCTACAGAAGCGGTCCCAGTACATGTTGATAAACATTTCAGCATAAACTAATTCAAAGTATAACATAAAAAATTAATTCGGAGGGAATTTCTGTATCATGTATTCAATAAATTTAATACTTCACTGAATAGTATGTATGTACCAAGCAATGGGGAACACAGAGTTTTCACCTAATGTTTATGGCTGTGTCTGCTGATGCAGCCACAGTGCATCGTCATGTGGATGTGAATCTTAGGCAGCTAGTCTGTGTTGACTAGACCCTGCGTGGGGCAGCCAAGCAGCACTTGGTCCCTGCCCCTGCCCCAGGCCATTTGGTGGACCCTCTGCTAAATAAGGAGTCAGCACAGCAACCCAGTGTCCAGATGGTCCCTGCAGCCAGGCCAGATGTGCCGAGGGCCAACCGTGGGTCACAGACAGCTTATGTAGTGCCTTGAAAGGTAAAGTGTCTAAGCTGCTTGTTTTAAAAGAGGAGCACCTTCTTAGCCAACATTTGACCTCCAGAGCTCTTTACAAACCCTCTCTACCAGGCCTTGAGCTCTATATCCTCAGAGAAGTCTGTGTTCTGTGCTGGATCCAGTTAATGGTCCCCACACACAAAGCAAAGAGCCCAAGGCTTCCCACAAGCATATTTGCCCCTGTTGGGGCTGATGTAGGGAAAGCTGTGCCAGGCGGTGACACAGTCCAGCATCAAGAGCTGGTGACCTGATCTGGGGCCTCGGGCTGAGCCCCTCACCAATGGCCACACAACCCTCTTTGTCTTGCGGGCAGCCAAGTGCAGAGCACAGGAGAAGGGGAAGTGCCAGCTCATGCTTGGGGAACAGCATCTCTCCAAACAGTGCTACAGAGCAAATGGAGAAAAACCAAGGCAACCTCACTGCATTCACCTGCAGAATGTGGGTGGGAGCCACAGCTTGGTTCCACGTGTCACAGACCTATGTTAAGTCCTCATCACTTTCCAGTGGTGAGAAACTGCTCTGCAGACCTAAGCATAGACTGATGCAGCAGCTCACAGTGAGGCTGGTGAAAGGTATGTGGAGAGCACAGAGTCTGACAGCGCCTGATCTTTAATAAATGACATAAGCTCATTATAGCTTAGCTTCCTCATCTTTTAAGTGGGGAACCTGCTGAAAGGGGATGTCATAAGTTAAATTACAGTACTGTGCTTAAAGGTCATAGGACTGTTTCTGGCACATAGTAAGGATTTAATAATTCTCATTTAAAACATAAAAGTATGTAAAGCCCACGTGAATCTAATAGCCTCAGTGGTGTACTCTGAATATGAAGAGATTAGGTGACCTCCAAAATCTTTGTCAGTTCTTAACATCTGTCTTAGTCACTTTCCAGTCACTGGGACAAAATATCCAGCCCCTGCAATTTAAAGGAGGAGAGGTTTATTTTAGCTCACAGTTTCAGTCCATGGTTGGCTGCTCCAAAACAGAAACAGGATGGCACAGTGTGGGAGACAACTTGAGTGGGTCCCCTTGAACGCAGAACACTTGCTGCAACTTTGATTATATCGAAACTTATTTCCTTATGTTGATGTATACAGAGCTGACTATGGTATTTCCTTCTCTCTTTAATTGGCTGTAAGCATTGCAAATAAGGCTAGTTGAGGTACTGATATGTATTCTCTAAAACCATCTGACACTGTCCTGTTGCCTCCCATAGTGATCTCTGTAAAATATATAGGCACAGCCCAGGGATGGCAGAGCCAGTGAACTCCAGGAATGTCAACTGGGTATGACTCTCGAAAAAGAGGCTATGAGTCCCCAGGGCATAAAGTTTACATATCAGAAGCAGGTACTGGTATGTAGTCTTTAAAGCCATCAGACAGTGTCCTGTTTCCTCCCAAAGTGACCTTTGTAAGATGTATAAAGCACAGCGGGATGGCAGAGCCAGTGAGCTCCAGGAAATGTCGACTGGGGATGAGCCTCGAGAAA
>RJWM01023077.1:0-32718 GCA_004363535.1 Dasyprocta punctata | reverse complement strand
GTGTGACACCACACCTGGCTTCTTTTAATCCTGTTTTTATGGGTATGAACATTGTTTTTTTGTTGTTCTGTTCTTACTTGTTTTCTCTTTTCCTCCTTTCTACTTCATCAGATTCCCAAGGTTTGCATAATCTTTGTCCTCCAGCCTTGCTTCTAGTCTATTTCTCTATTTTTCCCCCTAACTCCTTTTAAATTTTCTCTCCTGAGGGAAAAATTACCATGTTGAGGACATATTTATTGTACACAGTTTTCTGGTTTGTTTTGAATTTTGTTATAACCACAAATACAGTTCTTATGGTTAAAGGTAGTAGGTAAATCGATAGTTACCAGTTTGTCATTTTCTAGGCTGTGTGTGATGCTATCATTATGGTTTATTGTACTACTTTGGCTAATGTAACATAATTGTTCTACTCAGCCATTCTTCTGGTATACCAAGACAAGTAACTAAGGGTCATAAGCAGTACTGTAAGCCAGTGCCAAAGAACCAGGGGCTAGGCAAAATAGGCAGCAGCTTCTCATCCCTAATAAATTGAAGAGACGGGACCTTGCAACAGACTCAAAACCCAAAAACCAACTACACCTGGAAGATATCTCTGAGAAGTAGTCATTTCCCAAGGGTTCTAAATACTAGCAATAAAACTTTACCATAAGCTATTTACAAGCACCAACCCAGGAAGTAAACTTTAAAAGAATAGAAAATGAGAAGACACTTAAACAAGATGTAACTCCAGACTTCCAGCTCACCAAAGACAAGCCCAGGGAGTAATGAGGTAGAGTAATTGAAAAGCCATCCATGTGGAATCTGAAGTGGTAGCAGTGCAAGTAACAAAGCAGATTAATGGGGCTCTGAAATCAGATTAGAAATATTTCCTTGAAACTATAGAGATGGTAACCATGTGTGTGGGCCTTTTTTTTTTTTTTTTGAATATTTGTGAGACATAATTGTGTAAATTATGACTTCCATAATCTAGCAGACATACAACTGCTAGGTAAAACATAAATTTAAGTGGATAATTTTAACTATCACTCGGGTCCTATAAAATGAATCTTTGAATCTAAGTTTTATCATGGTATGATATTGATGTGAATGTTCTTGAAGGTATAAGACACAGAATGCCATTTACTGCGTGTTGTTGAGTTGGAAGTACACTGACTTCATCCAACACATCTCTTAATCCATTCACCAAGATATACATTATTAGCAAAATTACACATTTGCAGCTGCTGTGGTCAGTGAATCTGGCTCCAAAACTAGTTTTGGTTTGGGGACTTTCATATGTAATGCCCCAAAGCCCAACAGATTAACAAAACTTTCTTTAGTTATCACCCTCATTCACACTTTGGCAGTACTCGGAGGTCTAACACAGGGCCTTTATGCTAAATTATGTCCCCAGCCCCTTGCATTTTAATGCAGTCTTGCAAAATTGCCCAGGCTGCTCTTAAATTCCTACCTCAGTCTCCCAGAGTTCAACCACAACTGCTTTAGACCAAAATCAAGTGACTAGAAATATTTCTGGACGCTTTACTTAAACCAAATGTAATATAAACTTTTTTCAGGGAATCCACATTTTAACCACTTAATTTTGTTTTGTTTTGTTTTGTTTTTGGTACCTGGGATTGAACTTAATCTCACACCTGCCAGGCAGGCACTTAAGCCACTGAGCTAAATCCCCAGCCCTATTTTTTATTTTTTATTTATTTATTTTTTTTAATTTTTTTTTTTGGGGGGGCACCGGGGATTGAGCTCACAACCTCGCGCCTGCCAGGGCAGGCGCTTAAGGCACTGAGCCAAACTCAGCCCTGGTTTTTTGAGGCAGGGTCGCACTATGTAGCTCAGGCCAGCCTTGCGCTCGCGTTGTAGCCCAAGCCGGCCTCGAACTCACAACGCTCCGCCTACCTCAGCCTCCCGAGTGCTGGGATTAAAGGCGTGCACCACCACGCCCGGCTCCCAGCCCTATTTTTTGAGACAGGGTCTCACTATGCAGTTCAGACTGGACTTGAACTCACTTTGTAGCTCAGGCTGTTCTCAAACTCACAACAATCCTGTCTCAGCCTCCTGAGTGCTGAGATTCAGGTGTGCGTCACCACTCCAGCTAACCACTCTTAATTTTGCAGTAGCTTCCTTTGGCTCATGTCAGTAATTAGGCATGACAGCTCATGCCAGTAATCCCAGGACTTGGAGGAGCCTAGGCAGGAAGATTGCAAATCAAGCCCAGCCTTAGTAACATGTCTACCAATAACTGAATTTCAAAAAAGCCACAAATATAGCCCAAACTAAGATAAACTGGGCTCAATTCCCACAACTACAAAAAATTTCCCCTCATTCTCAAACATTAAAATTTCTTAATGCTCAACATTACTACACCAGTAAGGTGTAGCTTCACAACCCAGGGTGATGGAAGGCTTAAAAGTATTTCCTTCTAGGGCCGCGAGCTTGGCTCACTGACTTAAGCACCTGTCTGACGGTTGTGAGTTCAATCCCCGGTGCTGCAAAAAAAAAAAAACCAAGTATTTCCCTCTAATGATTCAAATGTACTGTTGTGGCAAAGTAAGAAAATAGATAATTGTGGGTAATAAGTATGTAATCAATTTGGACACTAGAAGGAACATCAGGATTAGAATAAGCACATATAAGGTAAATAAAGTGCTGGAACAAAATGCCATGTTTAAGAAAGCAATATGATAGAATTAATAAGTATTAAAAAGTCCTAGTGAGAATGGTGAGATACTAGTATCAGTACAAATTAAAAGTACTTTTTAAATTTATTTTTGTGGCACTGGCCATCAAATGCACCACCTCGCACCTGCTTCAAGCAGGTGCTTAAGCCACTGAGCCAAACTCCTAGCCCTAGTTTTCTGAGATAGGGTCACACTATGTAGTTTAGGCTGGACTTGCACTCATGTTGTAGCGCAAGCCGGCCTTGAACTCACAGCACTCCTACCTCAGACTCCCAAAAGGCGTGTGCCACCATGCCCGGCTTAGAACTACATTTAACAGCTGGGCATGGTGGTACATGGCTGTAATCCCAGCCCTGGGGAGGCTGAGGCAGGACAATTGCTGAATATTAAAAGCCAGCCTGAACTGCATAGTGAGATCCTGTCTCAAAAAGACAAAAAAATTCCTGAGTTAGCTGGGCACAGCAGTCCACACTTGTAAACCCAGGTTCAAGGCCATCCTGGCCAACTTGACAAGGCCCTGTTCCAAAATTAAAGGACTGGGGATGTGGTTCAGTGGTGGAGCACTTCTTAACATGTGCAAGGCCCTGGTTTTAGCCTCCAGTACCACAAAACAACCCCACCACATTGTATTGTTTGATTAATCAAAGCTAATCCAGACCTCATTGTATAAAAGTGGCAGGATGGTTTTTCTTCTTCAGATAGGGTCTTGCTATGTAGTTCATTCTGGCCTTGAAATTACTATATAACTCAGGCTGGCCTTGAACTCGGTGATCCTCCTGCCTCAGCTTCCTGAGTGCTGCAATCACAGATGTGTGCCGCCATCCCTGGCATAAAAGTTCTTTTTAAAACTATCCCCTAAGGACTGGGATATGACTTAGCTGAACAAGCGCCTACCTGTTAAGTGCAAGGTCATCAGTTCGATCCCCAGTACCAAGAAAAATAAAACCATCTCCTAGCCAGGTGTGGTGGCATATAACTGTGATCCCAGCACTCAGGGGGCTGAGGCAAGTGGATTGCTATGAGTTTGAGGCCAGCCTGAACTCCATAACAAGAGGTTGTCTCAAAAATAAACCATCCCTAGTCCAGGCATTGTAGCACATGTCAAAATCTCAGCACTGTGAGAGGCTTGGGCAGGAGCATTACAAATTCTAACAGCCCAGAGCAGTTTAGCAACTTGAGAGCAACTCTGTCTCAAAATATACCAAAAAAGGTGTGGGAATGTTACTACATGTGACGGCCTATGGTTCAATACTAACCCCCAGACATATATATATATATTGAGAAAGAGACTATGAAAATATGTATACACACTTCAGCAGTTTGCCAAACTAATGTCTGGAAGTAATGGCCACTATTTTGACCATCTCTTCTAATTGTGGAGGCCAAAGGTAAGGTGGCCTCTTGTATTAATCTCATGATGTCTCAAATTTAGCATTAAAATATTTATATAGGGTTTTCTTTTCCTGATGCAAACCTTTTTTTGTTGTTGGACCCTATATAACACTCCCCATGATTCTGTTGAAATAGTCACTGATTAACAGTTTGGTTTTTTTTGTTTTGTTTTGTTTTTTGTTTTTTGTTTTTTTGCGGCACCAGGGATTGAACTCACAACCTCGCACCTACCAGGGCAGGCGCTTAAGCCACTGAGCCAAACTCCCAGCCCTGGTTTTTTGAGGCAGGGTCACACTGTGTAGCTCAGGCCGGCCTTGGGCTCACGTGTTGTAGCCCAAGCCAGCCTCGAACTCACAACGCTCCTCCTACCTCAGCCTCCCAAGTGCTGGGATTAAAGGCATGCGCCACCACGCCTGGCTCAACAGTTTGGTTTTTAAACGACCTTTAAAAAATGACATGGCTAGCCGGGCATGGTTGCACACGCCTTTAATCCCAGCACTCAGGTGGCTGAGGTAGGGGGAGTGCTGTGAGTTCAAGGCCGGCTTGGGCTACATAGTGCGACCCTGCCTCAAGAAAACTAGGGCCGGGAGTTTGGTTCAGTGGCTTAAGCACCTGCCTGGCAGGTGTGAGGTTGTCAGCTTGATTCCCAGTGCCACAAAAAAAAAAAAGACATGGCTCCAGGGCATTGAATCTGTTCCAATGAGTTCTGAATTCAGAGCTCTGCTGAAGGCAGTATAATATCATCAGAAAGTCTTGTTTTTTTGTGTAGCTGGAATACCACAGGCAAGCTTCTTAATCTATTATTTTCTGGTGCTGGGAATCTAACTCAAGCCTTGCACATGCACATGCATGCACCACCAAACTCGACATTCCCACCCTCTTAATCTCTTGTAAAATGGAGGATGGTACTTTATACTCAATATTGAACTAATTATAATGAATTATAAACTGATAGCTGGGCGTGGTGTCCTATACCTGTAATCCCAGTACTCAGAAGGCTAAGGCAGAAGGATAATCAGCCCTCCCCCAGGACAGTTTTTTCACTAAGTTGTGGAGTTGCCCAGGCATCACTCAAATTTGGGCTCCTCCTACCTCAGCCTTCCAGAATGCTGGGATGTGTGGTTATCTACTTTTCACAATGGCTGTCTCAAAACTTTCTCTTGAGTTTGAGGCCAGCCTGGGCTACATAGTGAGTTCAAGTCCAGCCCAGGCTGCGTAGCAAGACCTTGCTTCTAAAAAAATCAGATCAAGGTACTAAAGGGCTGGTGATTTGTCTTTTCCATCATTGTATCCCCAGCCTTGCACAGTGTCCTCCATTGAATAAGCATTCCAGGAGTGAAATACTAACTTTGTTCTCCCTACGCATCTTTGCTGCTGAACCTCTAATATTTGAGCTTTCTCTATCACTATACAGATCTTCAATAAATACTCCACTGAAAAGCTTGACTCCTTTTTTTTTAAAGCTTGACTTTTATTCTCTGTACAATCACCAGATGGCATTAGAGCCTTATGCAAACATACATAAATGCATATCTGAACTGAGATTTGACAAGCTCCCATTTTTTTGTCTGCCAGTGGCCTCTTGTTTAAAGAGTTGAGGACAACATATGGGGAAGGATTTACCAAAGATCAGGTTTTTTTGGTGGCACCAGGCTTCAAACTCACAACCTCACACCTGCCAGGCAGGCGCTTAAGCCACTGAGCCAAACTCCCGGCCCTAGTTTTTTGAGACAGGGTCGCACTATGTAGTTCAGGCCGGTCTTGTGCTCCCAAGCCAGCCTCAAACTCACAACGCTCCTCCTACCTCAGCCTCCCAAGTGCTGGGATTCCACCATGCCCGGCCCAAGATCAGTTCGAATCAGGCTTATAGAGTAGAAAGCGTTTTAGGTTTCAAGTGGAAGCAAGATCCAAGCTTAACTGAAGAGTTAGGATCCCCTCCAAAAATTTACCTTTTCTAAAGATAGCTATGTGGTGAGATTAGTGCTCATTTATTTAGGTGAGCCCCAGCCCTTGAGGAATCCTCCCAAATTCCTTCTCCAAGCCTGCAGAAAATCATCACAGCCATACAAATACGAGATTGTAGTTTTATTCTCTCTCTGCGTCTCTCCCTTCCTCCCTCTATCTTTATTTTTATTTTTTGTGGTGCTGAGGATTGAACCCAAGGCCTTCCATTGAGCTACTACCCTGACCTGCCCATCTCACCCCCTGGACAGTTTTCCACTAAGTTACTGAGTTGCCCACGCTAGGCTCAAACTTGGGCTCCTCCTGTTTTCATCCTCCCAGAGTGCTGGGACGCCTGGTTATCTACTTTTCATAATATCTGTTTCAAAAATTTCTGTGTTGCAACTCTAACTGTCAACAGGTGATACGGTCACACACACAAAAAAAATTGAAGTCATCTGACTCTAATGGCCATGTCTTCCTTCCAACAAATCTCATGCAAGCTCAGCGCTGTCCTTTCCATTGCAATAAAGGAACTTCTGTTTCTAGATCCGATTGTCCTTTAGGTAAACTCCATTATGGATAGTCTCCTCTCTTCCACCTTTTCAACCACTCTTGTCTTAAAATATCCCTACTGTAATGAACTGCCTTCCATAGTAAAAATAAGAAACCATTCTCAAGTCTGCTTTATCTGCTGCAGTTTCTTCATAGGCAAAGTTTTTCTTTTACTGTATAGTTTCTATCTCCTTAGAGTCAACAAATTCAGCTCCTCTGGTCTGATTTCCTCTACTTTACTGGAAGCAACTCTCAATATTACTAAAGCTATGTTGCTAAATTTTGTTTTTAGTCTTTTTTTTGGATTTTTTCTTTTTGAGACAGGATCTTGCCGTATAATCCAGGCTGGCCTCTAACTTGTGACAGTCCTGCCTCAGCCTCCCTAGTGCTGGGATTACAGGGTGCACCACCATGCCTGGTTTAATCTTCATCTGTACCTGTGATTATCTCGAACTCACAAGGATCCTCCTACCTTAGCCTCCTGAGTGCTGGGATTAAAGGCGTGCACCACCATACCTGGCTTGTTTGCTTTTTTGAGACAGTTTTGCTATGTAGTTCAGGCTGGCCTTGAACTCACTATGTAGCCCAGGTTGATCTCTAATGTACAGCAATCTTCCTGCCTTAGTCTCCCAGAGTGCTAGGATTAGTTTGCCCAAGTTTTCTACTGTTTCCCTGAGGCTTACCTTAATGACCCACGAGGTACTCCCAAAATACTTCCATTATTAGATTGAAATTGAGTAATGTTGTGAACTGGGGCTTGTTAGTCAGAGGTGTTACCTTTTTTTTTTCCCTCCCCTGGTACTGGGGATTGAACACAGGGTCTTTGCACCGAGCTGTATCCCCAGTCGCTCTTCCCTCATTTAAATTTTTAAATTTTGAGACAAGCTCTGACTAAAATTACTCAGGTGGGATTATATGATCCTCCTACCTCAGCCTCAATTAGTACTGGGATTACAGGTGTGGGCACATCACTGTGCTGACTTGATTTTTATATTTATGCTATTTCAGAAAATGCCTGATTAAATCTCTAAGGCAATTTACTAGCTTTTCACGTTTGATAAATTCCATAATCTTTTTGCCTGTTTTTTCATTTATCAAATGGGATGTTAATAGTAGTCATCTATCAAGATTATTATAAAGTTGTGATAAACTTGTTTTTTAAAACTTTCGTGTAAATTGCTTTACTTTCTCATACTAAGCATTCCATAGTTATTGTTATGGAAAATTCCTGCCCTCCAAACCTGATGTGCGTGAGTGGCTTATCTGAAAATCTCTACAAGAATTTGGGACAAGTATCTCAGTCCCAAGGGTGTTTTGCAATCAGATTCAACAAATGACAATGTCACTCTTTTCTGGTCTTTTTTTTTTTTTTTTTAACGATTTTCTTTTTTGGTACCGGGAATTGAACTGAAGGCCTCGAGCTTGCCAGGCAGGCGCTGTGCCGCTGAGCTACATCCACGGCCCTCTTGTGGTCTTTTTGAGGGAATGGGCTGGCGGCCTCTTACCCCAGTGTCCCTCCTGCACTGGAATTCCTAAAATTGAAAACCAGTCACGCCGGGTGTAATGACATAGGTTAATAATCCTGTAATCTCAGCACTCGAGAGGCTGAAGCAGGTGGATTGTCCAGAGTTGGAGGCCAGCCTGGGCTACATAGTGAGTTGAAGACAAGCCCGAACTACAACATGAGACCCTGTCGCAAACAAAACAAAACGGCCTGGGGAAGCAGCCCAGTACGAATGCCCTAGTTCAATACAAAGTACCTCAAGGATAAAACAAAAACAGTCCCAACAGTACTGGTTCCCGCGCAGATCATTTAAAAGACAGAAGTTAAGTTTAAACCAGGTAGTCCCGCGAATTACTAGTAATATACTAGTAGTTAAGTTTGCTACTGAGGGGTTGGGGGAGAACATCTCGTTGGGAATGGGACGCAAACAAGCAGGACAGCTGCTCTTGCCCCATTTCCCGCCTCAGTCGGAAACGACTGCAGTCCAGGGCGCAAGCCGCTTGTGCGTGCCGAGTAGGGGAGGGGCCTGGCGCGACCGAACCGGGACCAGAGGGGGTGGGGAAAAGCGCTCTCGCGAGAGTGAGTTGTCGGGCTGCAGCCGCTGCCACCGCCTTCTGCCAACGCTGTTGCTGCGGGGAATTGTGGGAGCCTCCGCGTCCCGCTCGCAGCGTGAGAGGTACCTCTCCTTTTCCCTCTCCCTTTCCCTAAGGTAGGCGTGAAGCGGGTAAATGTCGGGGTGGGGTGGCCGGGGGTTCTCCTCGTCCGCTGGGCGGGGGTAGCGACAGCGGCTAGGCCCGCGGGGAGCCGGCGGCGCGCCTGTTTTGCTCGCTCCCGCTCGTCCGCTCTGCCTCCCTCCGCGCTGCGTATGTGAGCCGCCTGATCGGCGGCCGCCATGTTAGGAGCGCAGCGGCGGCGCAACCAGCCTTCTCGGGCGTCGGAGGTGAGCGGTCCCGGAGGGAGAAACCCGGCCAGTCAAGGGCCCGGGGTGCCGCGAGAGAGTCAGAAGTTCCCAAGGGCAGCTGGTCAGCCGAGCTTTCCACGTCTTGGGCTTACTGTGGGCGGGGGCGGGACGGCGAGCCCGTTACACGCGGGCCGTGGCTCTGAGGGGGAGGGAGGAGCGTTCGAGGCCTGAGGGACCGGCTGTCCATTGAGGGCCCGCCGTTTGGGGAAGATAGTTAAGTGAGCGAAGTTCTTGAGTAGCGCTAGACCCGAGCAGTGCGTTTGCCCTTTTTTCCTCTGAAAATATGCCCCAAAATGGAGGATTTCGCAGACTCTAAAAGGCTTAATAGTTTTGAGCCTCTTTCTTTACCTGGTATTACAGTCCTCGCGCCGTCCCTCGCTCGTCGCTTTTTAGTGGCCCCTCAGACCCCCCCACACACACACACACAGAGCGCGCGCGATTTTAGCCGGGCATCTAGACCCTTCCCCCCACACACACACACCGTCGCGTAAAAATGGCCGAAAAATGAAACGTTAACGCTTGTTTCTCGTGTTGCGTCGCGGAGAAAGCCGTCTCCAGTACGCTGAGGGGCAGCCGGTTTGCTCTTGTTCAGTCAATCACCTCACAACCCTTCTCTCTTTTATCTAAACACTGTTAGTTCAGGTTCCTCCTGAGAGACTCGTGTGTTGTGGGACCTTCCGGTTTCCAGACAAAGGGTTTGGAGTACCGTGGTGTAGTCCCTGCACCGTTGTTCTTTTTATTGGCTAGCGCTGTGGTCTATTCTGTGTTCTACTTTTACCGTAGATAAATGGCCTCTACGATATTTTCACCCTGCCCTGTGGCCTTGTTTTGTGGAAAAGCCTTTGTGGAATATTCCTGTCGGATCAGTTTTTCAACTAGGCATTTGTAGAACGCTTTTGGTGGCCCTGAAATTTCTAGTCTTTAGCGCTGGAATAATGTGAGTCGTTGATTTCGTAGGCAGGTGCTACGGGATTTTGTATTGATAATGCGTTATGTGTATTAAAGCTTTGGTTAAGATTTAAGTATTCGGTAGAATACATTTTTCTGTTAGGCCAACTTAAACTGTTGACTATGCGGGAAAAGATAATTTAGACTTTTTGTAAACGTTCAGAGTATAAAATTTACCTTTAAAAGCTCAATCGTCATCTGTGAAGTCTGCTGACATTATTTTGAACGTTAGGTTTTTTTTGAAATTAAAGGAGGCGAAGACGTTTTTGCTAAAATTGACAAATGCCTTTTGCTCTTTTCTAAACGCCATCGTAGTACTACGTGAAGATTCTTCTGGTTGATTATATAAGATTTGAAAAAGATCATCCAGGCAGAAATTTTTTGCGTTGAAATTGCTTAAGTATATGTTTCTTAGCTGATATTTTAAGTGTTTACAAATCTTCCCTAAGTTGTGTGCAGTGTTTTTTTCTTTTTTGATACTGGACTCGAGCCATGCTGTGCAAGCGGTCTGCCAGGGAGCTGTACTCCCCAGCCCAGTGTGCAACTTTTATATTGCATTTTGAACTAATTAGAAGAATTTAACAGCTTTTCGTCTCTGAATATTTATGTTAGAGGAGTGTGGACATGTTGTTACAACTCAGTTAATGATAATTAAAATTTTTAACAACTGAGGAATAAGGACCTGGGATATAGCTCAGCACAAGATCCTAAGTTCAAGTCCCAGCACCCCCCCCCAAAAAAAACCAAAACAAAATACCTCTCTCAAACAACTGAGGAATACAGTGATATTACATACTTTTAGAGGTATCATATTTCAAATCCCCTATTTGGTAGACTAAATACCAGGAAGAAGATATTTACATAGTTAACTACAGTCCCCAAGAAAATAGTGTGTCAAACACTGTACATAAACGTTAGTGGCAGTTATTAAACATTGAAGAACTGAAAGAGTCAGGCTGAGTTTGTGACTCAGAGTGTTATCTGGTATATATGAGACCCTAGATTTAATCATCAGCACTGCAAAAAATTATAAATAAGATGTATCCTAAGAATCTGAGAGCTGGGTGTGGTAGTGCATGCCTGTAATCCTAGCACTGGGGAGCCAGGAGGATTATCGCTGAGTTCAAGGCCAGCCTCGGCTACGTAGTGAGTCCATGGTCAGCCTGAACTACACAGGGAGACCGTGTCTCCAAAAGGAAAAAAATTCCTACAGACTTTAACTTTGGGGTTCTGCTAATTTTATTATGAAAATATCCACACCTATTTACTATGATGTTTTGGGAGGAGAGTCATGGAAAATGATTATGGTATGAAATATTAACTGGAAAGGATGTGATAAAACTGCGATTTTTTTAAAGGAGCATATAAAAAGGAGCTATATACCCAAAGATATTACCTATGGATTACATTACATTACAGGTGATTTGTATTTCCATCCTTGTATTATTCTGAAATTTCCACAGGAGGTTCAATTTACTTTTGTAAGTCATTTTCTTTGTTGTTATAGCCCATTTCTAGTTTAAATTGCAAATAAAATGATGCAGGTTCTAAAAGTTGATGACTGGCTTAATATTTGGGGTGGACTATACTGTATTCGTTGAGTGGTATAGATGCATTGTAAGTTGGGAGTATAGTGTTGCCTTTTTAATTACACATGGTCATTCTTTTTTTTTTCTTTTTTCTTTCTTTCTGTTTTGTTTTTTTTTTTTGGTGGCACCAGGGATTTAACTCACAATCTCACACCTGGCAGGCAGATGCGTAAGCTGCTGAGCCAAACTCCCGGCCCTAGTTTTTTGTTTGTTTTGTTTTGTTTTGTTTTGCAGCATCGGGGATCGAACTCACAACCTTGTACCTGCCAGGGCAGGCGCTTAAGCCACTGAGCCAAACTCCCAGCCCTGGTTTTTTGAGGCAGGGTCGCATTATGTAGCTTAGGCTGGCCTTGCTTTTGCGTTCACGTAGCCCAAGCTGGCCTCGAACTCACACCGCTCCTCCTACCTCAGTCTCCCGAGTGTTGGGATTAAAGGCATGCACCACCACGCCCGGCTGGCCCTAGTTTTTTGAGACAGGGTTGCACTATGTAGTTCAGGTCAGCCTTGTGCTCACGTTGTAGCCCAAGCTGGCCTCGAACTCACAACACTCCTCCTGAGTGCTGGCATTAAAGGTGTGCACCACCACACCCGTCTATTACACATGGTCATTCTAAGGCTATGAAGTGGCTCTCAGTGGATCATTTAGGCTCAAGACCAATTCTTCAGAAAAAAGTTTACTTAAAAACGAGTTGAGTGTGGTAGTACACTCCTGTAATTCCAGCACACAACACTTGGGGAGACTGAGGCAGGAGGATCATAAATTCAAACCCAGTTGGGCAGTTTAGTGACTTAGGCCTGATCTTAGTAAGAAAGGTTTGGGCCCAGGGCTATAACAGTGGCATAAGCACCTGCCTGGCAAGAGTGAGGTTGTGAGTTCGATCCTTGGTACCTCACCCCCCTAAAATAAGATAAAGACTCCAGACACGGTTTAGTGCAAAGGCACTGGAGGGTCAATCCCACTACCTTGGTGTGGGGGGTAGGGGACTGTATACAAAAAAATAGTGGGTCATTAAAAGTAGAGCAGAGATAAAACAAAGTGATGGATTAAGTATATATTTCTTTGTTTGGTTTTTGTCTTTTGGGACAAGGTCTCCCTGCATAGTTCAGACTGGCCTTGAACTATGTCAGCTAGACTGACCTAAAATTTGTGATCCTCCTGCCTTGGCCTCCAAGTGCTGGGATTACGGGCAAGCAGCATCACCCTACTTTGAGGTCCTTTTAAAGAAAATCTACAGGAGTAGTAACAAAAGGTTAGGTTTAAAACATTTTTAAAAAATTTGTTTTAAAGCTATTCTAAAGTTAAAGGATATTTGATTGAAAATACGGTACTTCTTTTTTTCCTGAAAATTTAACATGGAACATTTGACATTTTCTTTGCTCTAGAATCCCAGTGATTTGTGGTTGTTAGTACCATTATGAGGCAGAGAAAGGTTAGTAGGAAAATAAAGAGGGTCCTGGGCTGGGATTCTTCCCAGCTGCTGCTCCTGGATAAGAAAAATAAAGAAGCTGTGTGTGGTGGTGGATGCCTGTAATCCTAGTGCTCAGGAGGATGAACGCTTTGAGTTTGAGGCCCCTTTGGGCTGTTGAGTGAGTTTAAGGTCAGCCTGGACTACTCAGTGAGACCCTGTCTCACTATGATAGGTGTGTCTTAATGGAACTATAGAATGTAGTCTTTTAATTAATATTAGACTCTAAATAGGGGTAGAATTTTTATTTGCAGCCTCTATTGGTTTCACTTCATAATGATGAATAGCTCTGTTTTTAAAAATGATTTTGTGGATGTTTTTTCTCCTTTGTGGCTGTGATTAGTATATTAAACATCCCTGTGTGGTTATAAGTCACTGGAGAGGAAATTTATACCATATGTGTGAAATTACATGTGCAAAAATTGAAGCCAATTATTTCAGCATTTAACACATGAATTAGTGGAAACAGTATTAGGAGTATACAGTTTATACTTAAAATATTTTGTGAGAAGACTGGAACCACCTTTATGTCATTATTGTTTTTACAAGAGTTTATTTGTGATTAGGGATCTAATTTAGGACCTTGCTTGCTAGGCAATCACTCTACCAGTGAGCCACACCCACCACCTGGTACCAACCAGTTTTAGTACTTACTGGTGTCTGTCCAAGTGCAAGGCCTGCCATTCTGGAACACACCATGGAGTTTTGCACTTAGGGACCAGAGGACAAGAAGAAATGCTCATAGCAGTATTCTTTTTTTTTTTTTTTTTTTTTTCAGCACCGGGGATTGAACTCTCAACCTGTCACCTACCAGACAGGCACTTAAGCCACTGAGCCAAACTCGCAGCCCTAGTTTTTTTGAGGCAGGGTCACACTATGTAGCTCAGGCCGGTCTTGTGCTCCCGTTGTAGCCCAAGCCAGCCTCAAACTCACAACACTCCTACCTCAGCCTCCCGAGTGCTGGAATTAAAGGCGTGTGCCACCATGCCTGGCTTCAGAGCAGTATTCTTGATAAGAAGTTGGAAAAAGCAGAAATGTCCTTCATCTGCAAGATACATTCGTATATATGCATGCATAATAGTGTTTATATTGCAGTGGAAGTGTAGGCTTAACTCTTGTATAAAAAAACAAGTAAAAACTGGGTGGCATCCATCTGGCCAGCCCTCCAGAGGCTGAAGCTAGATTTGCCTCAGTTCAGGCCAACCTGAACTACATAGTGAGGACCTGTGTTTAAGGGGGAAAAAAAAAATTCCAAAAAGCAAGTGAGAAATAATATGTCAAGTCAGTTTGTACAGAAGTTCATAAATGCAAAAAAAAAATAGTATTGGAGGTAGTAGTAGGGGGTTGTACTCATCTTTTTATTTTGTTTGTAAAAGGACTGATTAGATCAGTTTGTTCCACCAGCCACCTGATGAAAGGAGTCTTCTTGCAGGTACAGTACCACGTAGGAGCGTGTTAATGGTGATTCCTGTGAGGTGTATAAGACTCAAATTTGAATTCTAACTCTGAAAAGGAGTACAGTATAGTTTATAAATTGAATGGAACCCTGAAATGAACCCCTGTTGTGTTCATTTAGCTCTAAAGGTTTTGTCACCAGCCGGGCATGGTGGCGCACGCCTTTAATCCCAGCCCTTGGGAGACTGAGGTAGGAGGAACGTTGTGAGTTTGCCGCCGACTTGACCAACGTGAGCACAAAACCGGCCTGAACTACACAGGGCGACCCTGTCAAAAAACTGGGGCCGGGAGTTTGGCGCAGTGGCTTAAGTGCCTGCCTGGCAGATGCGAGCTTGTGAGTTTGATCCCTGGTGCCACAAAAAGAAAATTTTTTTTGTCACCAAAGAATAAATAGCAGTTTTAATTTGTTTTGTGAGGACCAAGTTACATAAAAATAGAGCCGAGCGTGGTGGCGCATGCCTTTAATCCCAGCACTGAGGTAGGCTGAGGTACGAGGAGCATTGTGAGTTTGAGGCCTGGCTTGGGCCACAACGTGAGCGCAAGGCTGGCCTGAGCTACATAGTGCGACCCTGCCTTAAAAAACCAGGGCTGGGAGTTTGGCTCAGTGGCTTAAGCACCTGCCTGTCAGGTGCGAGCTTGTGAGTTCAATCCCCAGTGCCGCAAAAAAAAAAAAAAAAAAAAAAAAGTTACATAAAAATAGCTTATGACAGTGCCTGTAATGTGCTTGACATTATTCTGATGTTTTCTGTAGCTCAATTTATTATTGAATCTTCAGTGTTGTGAAGGAAGTATTTTTATTCCTGTTTTACATTTTCAGAAATGAACACAGGTTAAGTAATTTGCTGAAGGTCGCACAGCTATTTTTTAGTACAACCAGGGTTCACATCAAGTTATTTGGGCTTTAAAAACCCAGTACATGTAGAATCAAAACATACAAATCTTTGTGAAAACCAAGAAAGTAGAGTGTTAAGTGACTAGAGGGAAAAATAAGTAAATCTCAATTTCCTTGGTAGGTACATGATCAGTTTCTTGAGTAGTTTTAGTCTGAGAATGCATCCCATCTAATTGAAAGTCATCAAGAGAAGATTTGTTGTTGTTGTTTTATTTTGGGGGGGGATCTTTTGAGACAGTCTTTCACTATGCACTTTAGACTGGCCTTGGACTCACTTTGTAGGCTAGTCTCACCTCAACTTGAAGTGATCCTCCTGCCTCAGCCTCCTGAGTGCTGGCCTTGGAGGCGTGAGCCACCGCGCTCAGCAGGAAAACTTTAAATCTGGGGAAGAGAAACATAAATATTCCAACTCTGAGTAGGAATTCCTTCTAATTAATGTGAAGTGTTCTGTCTTCTGCAGCTCCCTTTACCTATCATTAGCCTAAGGATCCAGAAGTGGACTAGAAGTTGAATTCAGGTCTGTCAGTTGAATTAAGAGCAATAGTCTTAAAAGCATTTATAAATACTAATACTTGTGTTTTTAGTCTTCCTGGCACTATATTTTATAATGCTTTATCTTCCCTATTGTGTCATGATGCACTACACTGCTTTGTATAAAACTGGAGGGGGAAAAAACCTTGGAACTTTATATTCTGTGGGATTTACTATTTAAGGGTTTTTTTTAATTAGGTAATTATACTAAGAAAAATTAGGTTACTCAGGTATATGTCATACTGAGATGAGATGGTACTAAAGGCACTGAACACAACAGTGTAAGCTTCTAAAGTGACGACTCATCAGGAAAATATTGTTCCTCAGATACAATTTTAAAATGAGATACTTGCTATAAAATACGTTGAGAGCGAGAGGGTATAGCTCAGTGGTAAAGTATTTGCCTAATATGTGCCAGACTCTGAGTTTAATCCTCAATACCCTAAAATAATAATGGCAACAAAAATTGAGATGGAGAAAGATATAGTGAAGTAAACTAATATTGTTAAAATAGGAAACCAAAATACAGATAGGGAACAATTTCTAACCCTTTTAAAATGAAAATAAGTTCTTTAAGATCTATTGCATAAGATTTTGTGAGTGACAAAAAAATCAATTAGACAGGATTGTTGATACACACTTGTATTAGCATTAGAGAGGTGAAAGCAGAAAGATCATGTTTGAAGCCAGCCTGGGCTATATAACAATACCTTGTCTTTTGTCGTCTTCTTTCATGCCGGGGATCGAACTTACGACCTCGTACTTACCAGGCAAGCACTTGAGCCACTGAGCTAAATCCCTGGCCCCTGTGGTTGTGGTTGTGGTTGTTTTAGACAGGATTTCTTTCACGCTGCAGTTTAGGCTGACCTTGCACTCACTTTGTAGCCCAGGCTGGCCTAAACTTATTCTCTCATGTGCTGGGATTACAGGCATGCATCACACCCAGCCAAGTACCTTGTTTTAAACATAGAAGGCCTTTCTGTTTTTTTTTTTTGTTTTTTTTTTTTTTTTTTTTTTTTTTTTTGTTTTTTTTTTTTTGTTTTTGTTTTGTTTTGTTTTGTTTTTTGTTTTTTGGTGGCACTGGGGATCGAACTCACAACCTCGCACCTGCCAGACAGGCACTTAAGCCACTGAGCCAAACTCCCGGCCCTCAAGTACCTTGTTTTAAAAGAAGAGAAAAAGCAAATAAAAACAAAGGAAGCACAATTAAGGCAGCCTTGTTTGTTCATTGTAAGTGGGTGCCACTGTGGCTAAAATTATTACTGGTGGTGGTACTGCACTCTCTGCATTCTCAACCGTTTTTTCCTTAACTTCGTGAGGCAAGGTCTTCCTATCTCAAAGTTGCCCAGGCTGGACTAGAATTTGAAATCCTTGTTTCATTCAGCTTCCCAGAGTATTTGGGTTATAGCCATATGCCACCATACCCAGCTGTAACTGAAACATTTCTTTATCCATACAAAGGGAACAATTGTTTGGATGTTAAATGTAAAGCTTATGTTTTTAAAACTGTTTAAGTTTTTATCATGAAGTAAGTTTAAATTCCATGTTATTTGAAGTTGCCCGTAAAGATGAGTTTTGTTTGTTTATTTGTTTGTTTGTTTATTTATTGGTACCGGGATTGAACTCACGACCTGGAGCTTGCCAGGCAGGCGCTTATGCTGATGAGCTAAATCCCCAGCCCCTTAAAGATGAGTTTTAAGCCCATGTATTTGTTAATAATTTGATTATCATATTGCAGCAAACTGCGTTTTTATTTAGTAGTGCATGCCAGACAAGTGCGCTATTATTGACTCCCATACCCCCAAACTTTGTAACATGAAGTGAATTTTTTATTGTTGTTGTTTTTTGTTTTGCGGCACCGGGGATCAAACTCACAACCTTACACCTGCTAGGCAGGCGCTTAAGCCACTGAACCAAACTCCCGGCCCTAGTTTTTTTGAGGCAGGGTCGCACTATGAAGCTCAGGCTGGCCTTGTGCTAGTGTTGTAGCCTGTGCTGGGATTGTTGTCTTTTTTGAGATGGTCTCACTATGCAGTTCAAGGTGGCCTTGAGCTCACTTTGTAGCTCAGGCTGGCTTTGAACTCTGAAGTAATCCTCCTGCCTCAGCTTCCTGAGTGCTGGGATTACAGGCACACCCCACCATGCCTGGCACGTGAAGTGAAATTACACATAATGTGGATAGAATGTTTGGATTTATGGGTGAATTGGTGTTTTTATTGTTTGTTTGAAACAGGCCTGGCTACCTAGTCCAGGCTACTCTAGAACTTTTTAAATCCTATCTCCACCTCCCAAGTGCTGGGATTACAGACATGGTCACCACCACACCTGGCTGAGTAAATTATATTTTGACATTGTGTATTTATTTTTATTATATTATTGTTGGTTTGAGACAGGATCTCTACAGAGGCCAAGCTGACCTTGAAGTATGTAGCCTGGGAACTATGTAGCTCAGGCTGGTATTGAACTCGAGGCAATCCTCCTGCCTCAGCCTCCCAACTGCTGGGATTGCAGGTGACATGTATATTTAGATGAGTTCTTTCAAATGGATTATTTTCAAAATTGAATAAACCTCTATTGCAGTTTACTATGAAAAGGCAGTTACAAGGGTAAACATGTTTGTTTATTTTATTTAGTGTTACTGGGGATTGAACTCAGGGTGTTGTGCATGCTAGGCAAGTGCCCTACCACTGAGCTACATCCCCAACCCGGGAAAACACTTTAAAAAGCTAATCTTTCATTAATATTTAGCAATGTAGTAAATGTCTCGATATTGTTCCAACTACAAAATGGCTCCTATATGCCTGCCTTCAGGCCCAGCTACTTTGGGAGACTGAAGCAGGAGTGTCACCAGTTTGAGGTCAGCCTAGGCAGTATAGCAAAATCCGTGCTTAATGGTAGAGCTCCCTGGGTTCAATTCACCAGTACTGAAGCACATGATAAATAAATTAGGTTCAGCATTGATCAGTGGAGAATTTTCTAAATAGTTCTGTCATGTCTGATTTCTTTCAGTTTCTTTTTTCTAATAAAAATATATTTGAGAGTTTGGTTTATTTTTTTAATAGAAAATCCAAGTTGGTTTCTTTTCAGTAATACTACTATAATGTCCTTGTTGAAACTTAGTATATTTTAAAAATATTAAGATTCTCATGAAATTAAGTTTTGCAGGGGTTTACATTGTCTTGCCACTTTCCTTTTTCTGACATTCATTTTCTGTTTTGTCTTAAGATTGTCATCTCTTACCTTCTCTTAACTTTTCCAGATCCATTGTTTTCATGTAAGGTGCCAAAAATAAAATTGATCTTTACAATTTAATCACATTACCTTATAATCGTTATAGTTTTTTAATGCATTATCAAAATAGTATTATTTTTCTGAGGGAAGTTATTTCACAAGACTGGCTTTTCAGAAATAAAATGCTTTGACTATAACGTGAAGATCAAAGCTGCAATTAGCAAACCTACTATTTATTAAAAAAGAAACTTATCTTGAAAGTCCCCGTAAGCATACTGATTTTTAAAAATAAACTACATGAAAATACAGAGCCCTGTCAATACCAGTGGACATGGTATCTCAATTGCTGTTCTGTTTTGACATTTAAAGACTTATCAAAGAAATTGTCATCCAAAGTTCACTCACTCTTGTCTTTAATCTTAATCTTTAATTAGTTTACATTGTGGATCTTGTCCAGAACTAGTTTCTTTGGTGTCTTTTCTCAAATCCATCTTTCTTAGTGTGCAAAAACATCTGTTACTCAGCCATCTTTGATAGCATTTGTGTCTTTATTACATCTATTTTTTAAAAATCTGATCTAAGTCTTTTCTTGCCTGTAACTTTATTTTATACCTCTTCTGCCACTGTATTTTGTCCAGTATATCTTTGCTTTGATCTATCATTGATTGAATTGTCCCCATAATAGACTTGTAACTATTGGGTATTGTCTAGTTTTTTGTGTAATAAAGTTTAAAATATTAAGTTCCAGTGCTTAAATGTATGGCTGATAAAACAAAGCCTAATAAGCAGTTAACAGAATTCTATAGCAAATGGTATCAGATTTATCTCTCTATATGTGGTTAAAAAGTTGTTTCACTGAAAACATTTTTTGTGTACATCTTTTAACTAATATATGAGAATCACGTGTAAATGGTTTATTATAAATTCTTTTGTAACAGTTTTCGAGATAATACAGTGATTTAAGAATGAAAAAATTTCATCTAGGTATGCATCTTGGAGGCGAATCAGAATTAAAATTTTTCAGGTGATTGGGCTATTCTTGTGAAAAGTTGGCAGAAATCTATGAAACCAAGAACTCACTTTCATTTTTACATATTTTGAGCTCTAGAGGTGCTGTAATCCTAGTGTTAAATGAGTGCTGATAGTTGCAAAGTTGGGGTGTTTTCCTTCTTTAAATCACACCTTGTATTTCCTATATTGGGTGTTTTTCTTAGAAGATTTTCTGTTTCTATCCTGGTCAAAGTTGGTTCTCCTTACAGTGTAAGAATAGATATGAAGTAAGAACTACCTGATGTAGGTCAGTAAAAAGGAAATTAGTCATACGGCTTAAATTTGTGCTGAAATCCTTAAACTGTAGGAAATTACTTAACTCTTATATCACATCTGTCTTCACCTCAAATTGATTTTACTGTATGAAGGTCTCAACTATTATTTGATCTTAGATCTTACATTAGGTACTTGAGCCCCTAAACTTCGTTTACTTATGATTTTACTTGGTCCTTTCTGATAGTGATAGTAGGTCTCGTTTTCTAAAGCAGAATACAATTGATTCATCTTTGACTTGCTGACCTTGTTTTTTTATTACTGTTGTTTTTTTTAAGTCTTCTCCTCGAACTTAAGCATCATGCTATAGTTTGTATTTTTGTTCTTCTACAGAAGAAACCCATCTGTGTTTTCACTAAAATTTTGATGTACTCAGACATCTATTCCTTCAGTTTAAGTGTTTTTAAGCTCAGTATGAATTCCCTTTAATAGTTAAATTTTAGCATGAAAAAGCACTTTTTAAATATATGCAGGCTCTGCATACATCCGGAATCTGTTTAAGATATGTAATAAATTTCTTGTAAGTTTGAGATCTTAAATGGTTTTTTAATCAACATGATGCGTAAGTTTTTTTTTCTTAAAAAAACGGCATCTACTTAAAGGGATTTATGACTAAAACTGCTTATTTTTCTACAGAGTTGTCTGCTGGTTCTCAGCTTGAAGAAGATTCTACAGTCCTTATTGATCCTTTTCTTGGCGTTACCATTTTTGAAGCAAAGTTAACCTAGCTTTCTAGTTTGAGCTTTCTTTTTGGCCATCTTTTAAAATTTTTTTTCAAAAAATCTATAAAATAGACAAGCAATAGTGCTACAATGTCCAAGTCATTCCAGCAGTCATCTCTCGGTAGGGACTCACAGGGTCATGGGCGTGACCTGTCTGCAGCAGGAATAGGCCTTCTTGCTGCTGCTACCCAGTCTTTAAGTATGCCAGCATCTCTTGGAAGGATGAACCAGGGTACTGCACGCCTTGCTAGTTTAATGAATCTTGGAATGAGTTCTTCATTGAATCAACAAGGAGCTCATAGCGCACTGTCTTCTGCTAGTACTTCTTCCCATAATTTGCAGTCTATATTTAACATTGGAAGTAGAGGTCCACTCCCTTTGTCTTCTCAACACCGTGGAGATGCAGACCAGGCCAGTAACATTTTGGCCAGCTTTGGTCTGTCTGCTAGAGACTTAGATGAACTGAGTCGTTATCCAGAGGACAAGATTACTCCTGAGAATTTGCCCCAAATCCTTCTGCAGCTTAAAAGGAGGAGAACTGAAGAAGGCCCTACATTGAGTTATGGTAGAGATGGCAGATCTGCTACACGAGAGCCACCATACAGAGTACCTAGGGATGATTGGGAAGAAAAAAGGCACTTTAGAAGAGATAGTTTTGATGATCGTGGTCCTAGTCTCAACCCAGTGCTTGATTATGACCATGGAAGTCGTTCTCAAGAATCTGGTTATTATGACAGAATGGATTATGAAGATGACAGATTAAGAGATGGAGAAAGGTGTAGGGATGACTCTTTTTTTGGTGAGACCTCGCATAACTATCATAAATTTGACAGTGAGTATGAGAGAATGGGACGTGGTCCTGGTCCATTACAAGAGAGATCTCTCTTTGAGAAAAAGAGGGGCGCTCCTCCAAGTAGCAATATTGAAGACTTCCATGGACTCTTACCGAAGGGTTATCCCCATCTGTGCTCTATATGTGATTTGCCAGTTCATTCTAATAAGGTGAGTTAATGCAACAGATGCTTCTAATTTCTTTTACATTGTAGTGCCTATTCTGTATTTACCTATATCTTTTACTCTGATTCTGTAGTCTGATGACACTGAGTTGATCAAGAATTTTTATGCTTTTGAGAACACTTTATTTGGAAAGGTAATTGTTTTTGAGCATTTTAAACCAGGGCTTTACATTAATGCAATCTGCCTAGATTACTTCTGGCCACAAAGCTGTCATCCATTGGAATTATCTTGTTGGTTTTTGGCATCAATATGTTCTTCTTAATCAATATTTAAGCAGGTTTTTTTGTCTGCTTTGTCGAATTGTTTTAAGTATTTTTTCTGCAGTCAATGTACTCTGCCATTTAGGATACTAGATTTCAGCTTTCCATCTGTCTTGATTGCTGATTTGTATGTAGTAAAGATGTATTCTTGAACAATTCTCTTTTTTTCCTTATCTGTGGCTACAGGGAAAGAGTTAATGTAGAGCCCTGGTATTTGTTTCAGTATGTTTCATATTTTAGATTAGTTCATTCTTCCTTTTTTAATTTCCCTTTAACACAGACTCTCATACAACTGAAATTTTTCATCATTTTTTTTCTCCTTTTCCACAACTTTCTTAAACATACTTCAAAACTCACTTTTTATTATTACCCCATATTGCATCTGTCCCTTTAGAGACTTGGATAAATCAGCTACTACGGTATCCTGCTCTGTGTTCCTCATAAACAAATCTTTTTCTGACTTAGGCTTACTAGACTTCTGGTATAGTCATTTGGAAAAAAAATCTAATTCTCCTTTTCCTTAATTATACATCTGGCAAAATGGAAACTTTTTCAAAATGCCCTTTTAAATATGTTGTCTTTTCTCTTTCAACTTTTTCAGTGTTACTCGTTCTCAGTGGGTGTTTTTTTCAAACTATATTGTAGTTGACTTAAAGTCAACATGAAAACACCCTACTAGCTTGTTCTATAATCTGTGACCATCCATTTTTCCCGATGTGCTATATAGTTATCTACTTAACTGGAATAAGTTGCTGCCATGACATTGATTTGATGGTTACTGTTACAGGGTTTTTCTTTACAGTAACATCTCTAAGGGTCATTTTCTTTTCATAACTGTTACTTTGAAATGCATTTTTTAGTATTGATTTTTGAGTAAAGAGTTACCAGTCACTCCCTTCCCTATGTTTGGATCTCAGCATTTTTGTCTTTTAACCTTTAATCCATGTCAAGATAAGTTAGCATAAATGCTACATTTAGGTTCATAGATTTGTTTTTATTGAAGAAATAGAACTGCAGACTGATAAATCAGCAAATTTTTATTTGGTATGTGGTCTTACTGTTCTTTTCCAAATTATTGGATATAGTAAACATACGGAATTTGTTCTTGCTCTGTACTAAACTACAAGATTTAGCTCTAGCATGAGTTAATCTAATAAAAAGGCTCGTTACACTTTGATGATTGTAATTTTTTCTGTTACTTCTGTTACAGCAGAAATGGTACTATTAATGTTTTCAGTGAAGATCTCTAATTTTTTTTTTTGAGATCTCTAAATTTTAAGGAAATTAGTATCTCAAAGTGGTGTTAAGGATCCTAAAATCTTTGCTACTGGAGCTATAAAACCTGTTAAGACATCATAAAGAAACAAAACAGTCTTGAGAGGACTTACGAGTTTAAAAGTTCTGTTTTTAGCCAGGTGTGGTGGCGCGCACTTGTAATCCCAGCACATGGGAGGCGGAGACAGTAGATCTCAAGTCCGAGGCCAGCCTGGACTCTACATAGTGAGACCCTGTCTCCAAAAAAAAAAAAAAAAAAAAAAAAGTTTGTTTTTATATATGATTTTTTTTCTCTCTAAAGATTGCTACTTTCTAAATTTTAAAGAAAGCTAATAATTTAAATGGGTCTAAATTAACTATAGTTAAAATATTTGATGAAACTTGAGATTAAAAAATAACAACCCTGCCCTAGTGCAAGAGGTACTTTTTAGTCTGTAAAATATGCTTAGGTTCTACCAAGCCAGTTTATGGTATTTTGCTAAAGCTGAGTATATTTAAGAACTACTGTAGAAGACTTCTTTAAAAATTACTTGATTTACAAAATCTATATTTGTAAATTGGACCCATTTGAAGAAGTTTAAACATGAATTCTCAATTTTAGTTGCCTTAATTTAGCTGATGTTTTTCTATGTGTGTGCATCATTGAAAAAAACTATACACTTCAGCAGTAGACGCTTGATTTTATAGCTGATACAGAAATGACTAGATAATTTTATTGTGATAGAAATAATGAATGAAAAATTTTAAACATTTAATCCTGCTCTCTGGTATTGCTGCATAACTTGGAAAATCTGTTACTTTCGTTGTGATAATGTTAAATCATGATCAAAACTTAGGTTCTTAATATGGAATAAATTTAGGTGAAAAGCACCTAATGGTTATCATGGAGAGTCTTTTTTTGTATTTTTGGGTGACTAAGTGATGGCTGTGCTTTTATTCCTTTCTAGGTTAAGAACATCAAGGTGCTTTCCTACACAACCTTAAATTTCCTTCAAGTTCCTTTCACTTAAATAAAGAAAGTTGTCCACTGCACTCCTCCTCTCTACTGTCTTGTCACTTTAGTTCATATTTCCATTTAGTACTACTTTAAAAGCCCTTAAATTATTCTTTATTCTGCCATTCTGGAAGTACGTCCCAGATTATTTTTTATATAATTTAAGATATCTTAGAGACATCAAAGTGAGTGTCATTTTCCTACAGAAACACCTGAATTTAAAAAGGGAATCCTTATTCTTAATCTCAGTCAAGTAGGAGTTGTGTCAGCATAGAATATGAGGATACAGGCTTTTTTAAACCCTTGCTTGACTTATACTCTTCACCTTAAAAAAATAAACCAAAAACAGTAGTACATTACTGCAGGTTAGTATTGAGTGGGCTTCCAAGGTACACAATTGACTTTATGATCTTGACCTTTTCAGCAGTTTGAAAGACCAAACTACAATTTTTACTGTAAGTTTGAACCTTTAAAAAAACATTGAGGAATTAGATATAATTTCTTCTCAGCTAGGTACCTTTTCCAACTCCTATGCATTAGATGCATTCCTAATAAAATACCACTTATTCTCCTAAAACATTGTTTGTTACGGATACTTTTTGTAAAATCTGAAGATTTTTAGTTCAGAAAATTTAATTCCTCTTCTGAATTATGGCTATGGCTCCTCTTGCTTATACTGTAGACGTTTAAAAGTGGCTTCCAACAAGTAATTGGTCTCTTGCTTTGTAAGGAAACTATATGTTCCAAATATTTGATTGTAGTGCCAGTTAGAGTTCCCACTAATTATTCTTAAAGGAATCTAGTTTTGAGAGAGAGGGATGAATAGTAGTTGATAGCTCCTTATGTTCAAAGTACCATTCTGTTGGGGTGTGTTTACCAACTTAGTTCTTTTGTAGGGTTTTAGTTGATTCTGTTAAGGTTTCGAAGTGTATGTAAAAGTTGTAATTAATGTAAATCATATTTTAGAAATTAGAATCCCATTTATAAAACATCATTCTAAAACTTAGTATATTTTATTTGCTGCCTTATTTTTGTTCAGCTGCAACCTCCCAGTCCCTCCCTTTAGGAAAAAAATACCTTGCCTGACCATATTCCACTTATAATTGTATCAGGTATAATGAGTATTGTAGAAAATGTCTCAATTTATGGAAATTTGTGAAACCTCAGTAATGTAAACAAGTTGTAAAATAATACAGATAGTTCACTTTTTTTTTCCTGGAGCACTTCTCACGTGCCTGGTAATGTTCTGATAAGCAGTTTACCTTTATTCACTTGTTTTTTCACAACAACTCTTTGAGAACATTTTCACATTAATTTAAATTAACTTGGACCAAGGAGTGACATCTGGTAATACACAGTTCAGGAATGGAACCTCGGCAGTTGACAGCACAGCTCATTTTGCTTCTTTATTGGCTAAAAGTTTACTATATAAGGATTTTCTTTTTGTCTAAAGAAGGGAAAATATTTGAATAAAAGATGAAGTTCAGTTAATTCCTCCAAACTTAAACCACAAAGGAGCATTTTTTGTTTTGTTTTGTTTTGTTTTTTGGTGGCACTGGGGATTGAACTCACAGCCTTGCACCTGCCAAACAGGTGCTTAAACCACTGAGCCAAACTCCCAGCCCAAAGGAGCAAATGTTGACAAAATGTAATGTTTCCCTCCTTTAGAATTTGGAAACTGCCATTTCTTAAATATGTTCCTGTATGTCAGGGAAGAATAGCAACTTAATTCTTTGAGATATACAAGTATTTTCTAGACAAGCCAATCCTTGTTAAATTATGTTAGCTTATAATGGCAATGCAAATTATGGTCCATTTCTCACAAAATTAGTAGGTAATATACTTGGATTGTGCTTTAAAGGCTGGATGAAATTAAAAATTTTGTTTAACTTCGTGCCTATCCATTTTTCTAGAAAAGTAGATATAAATTTTATATTTATATTTAATCATTTTAGTAGATATAAACTTTATATTTTATCATTTATAGGTATATAATAGCACTTCTAATAATATGTAATGAATACTTAAGTTTGATCCATAGCAATTTAATATGTTTAACTGATCTGAAGGTCAGTTACTATTCTTAATCTTTATTAATGCTGTACTGTTACCTTTTTCCTATCACATCTCTTAAGTATGTTGACCAAGTTAATCCAGTTTTTCCAAGAATGTGCATAGCGTATTTGAGGGCAGGATCAAGCTTCAGACACACAGGGAAATGGTTTTATGCTAAGTAAGTGTGATTTAATGAATGGAAAAATGTTTGTACAGCCTATAATATGGCATAAGCATTGACATCCTAGAATTTGGTTCAGATGAAAATATCATAGTTATGTTTTTGTTAATTCTACTAATTTACTTTGCTGCAGGAGTGGAGTCAACATATCAATGGAGCAAGTCACAGTCGTCGATGCCAGCTTCTTCTTGAAATGTAGGAGTTTGAAGTACCTTTAAAGCATCTTTATCGTGAATGAGAAAAAGACATTATTGGTTTTTGAAAGTTCATTTTTTACTTGTAATGTTACAGTGTTGTTATTATCACATAGTTAATACTATCTGGGCAATATTACAAGTAACATTTCTAGATCTATAATCTTATATTGAATATTAGATAAAGCAATACTGATATTCTGTTATTTGATTTTATTTCTGGGATAAATATACATTGACTTTTTTATACAAATGAAAAGAATTTTAAGACTTAATGAAAGACAACCTTTGTAGAAGAGATTCATGCGTTTTTAACAATAGTTAATATATACTCTGCAAATGAAAGATACGAGGAGGTAATACTATATTATCAAACAAAACTGTGTCTGACACAGTTTATTTTTGACATGCGTTGATTCTGAATTTAGGCTGCTACAGTGATGTGGGGTTCATAAATCGCCTAAGGTAGCCAAGTGATGGGCACACATCTGTAATCTCTGCACTCTGGAGATTAAGGCAGGAGGATCACCATGAGTTTGAAGCCATACTGGGCCATGTACTGAATTTGAGGCTAGCCTGAGTACATAGCTAGACTGGAGTTGAAATTTCTATATGCCTAGCTCTTTTAGGGCAATCCTTTGTAATGCCACAACTTAATTGTGCTCTTGATACTTAATATTGGGAAGAAAAACTTGTGGTCTGTTCTTGTTTCCCTAAATAACCCACATAATTCTTTATGTAATACTTTTCACCTTCTAACTTAACAACTATAGGGAAAATTAATTTCAATGTGTATCACCTACATTTGCAAGCAGTACAATGCAAGTTTATACGCATTCATTTGTACTATTTTGAAGTTTTAAAATTCTTCCTTTGCGATATCTATATTAAAATGGTTAACACTATGACATTTCTGACACTTAGACTCTCAAATAAGTTCACTAATAGATAAATGATCTCTACTTTAGAGGCCAAACAAGGCTACTTTGTGACAAGGACAGTTTTATTTTAAAGTTAATTTTCTGGTCTTTTTAAAGCTACCCAGAATGGAATCCTGACAATGATACAGGACACACAATGTAAGTTAAAATTTTTTAAGCTATTGTTGGTAAAGGAGATCAGTGTAAGGAATCCTGTTTTCAACTTTCAGTATTTCATGAAAATATTTTTAGAATTTCTGTACAGAGATTGATAAAAATTACTGTAGGAGCTTTTAGGAACTATCTCTTGTAGTTTTTATTAGATTTTCCTTTAGTTATTTAATTTCTAAATACACTCAAAAATTGGTCAGAGATACAAGGGGTGCTTTAACAGTAAATCTTAACATTTATTGAACCTCTTTATTAGCTTCATATTTTATTTCTTCACATTATTAGGGGTGATCCATTCATGTTGCAGCAGTCTACAAACCCAGCACCAGGAATTCTGGGACCGCCACCTCCATCATTTCATCTTGGTGGACCAGCAGTTGGACCAAGAGGAAATCTGGGTGATTATGAGAAGTTTATACTACCTTTCTCTGATAACCTTCTGTAAAAATTGAATTCCATAATTGTAGGCATAAGAAGACTCAATGAAGCCGGGTGTGGTGGCGCACACCTTTAATCCCAGCACTTGGGAGACTGAGGTAGGAGGAGCGTTGTGAGTTCGAGGCCGGCTTGGGCTACAACGCGAGCGCAAGGCCAGCCTGAGCTACATAGGGCGACCCTGCCTCAAAAAACCAGGGCTGAGAGTTTGGCTCAGTGCCTTAAGCGCCTGCCCTGGCAGGCGTGAGGTTGTAAGTTCAATCCCCGGTGCCGCAAAAAAAAAGAAGGAGGAGGAGGCTCAATGAAATGTTACTTAAAAATAACAATATAAGCTGGGTGTGGTGGCACACTCCTGTAACCCCAGCACTCAGGAGAATGAGGCAAGAGGATCATTCCAAGTTCGAGACCAGCCTGGGCTACAAAGTGAGCCCAAGGCCAGCCTGAGCTATATAGTGAGATCCTGTCTCAAAAAGACAAAAGAAAAATAAAAGTAACAGTATGTAGGGCTAGGGATTTAGCTCAGTGTCGCAAGTGTCTGCCTGGCAAATGCGAGATCATGAGTTTGATCCCCGGTACCAAAAAAATAAATAAAAATAACAATATAGAAACAAGACCATATTTATAGTGTCTTTTTGTTCCCTCCATCTTTGGTTTTTTGTGTTGTGTGGTACTAGATTCATATTCAGAACCTCCTGCCTGTGAGGCAACTGCTCTACTACTAAGCTATACATCAGAGCTGGTGTTTGTTTTTGAAAGAAGTGCAGTTTTCAGTTAAAAGTTCATTTATTTTAAATGCTTTTTCCCCATAAAGGTGCTGGAAATGGAAACCTGCAAGGACCAAGACACATGCAGAAAGGCAGAGTGGTCAGTAGTATAGCTATTGCTTTTATTGTGTTTATCCTTATATGAATGTGATTTAACTTTACTTACTAATTGAATATGTATTAAAACTTGTTAGGTGAAACAGTGTTACAAGTTGAATATCATTAGGTTTTTATATTACTGATAATAGTTAAAAGTTTAATTTTTATATGCCAGTAGTTGCAGAGATCTCACCTTGATTCAGCATATTAGAACTTCTGATAACCTGTTATGTACACAGTGCTTAATTAAAAAAATTAGTGCACAGGCCATTTTGTGAAATTTCTTGATATTATAACCATTTGGGTTTTGGCAGAAAGAATTTATTCAGTTACGTTTCATTTGCTATGTATTTTAAGTTCTCTAGTATGTTATCAGTTGTTATTTTAAGTAATCTTTTCTGATTATAGACTAAAAATTGTAGTATACGACATCTTTCATGTTAATTTAGTTTTGTAAGTGTTCAGGGTCTTATGCCCAGTAAACACATACTGTACTGCTGAAATATACCCTCTGCCCTTCATGTTACTTTCTAAGAGATTTTTATTAACTTGGTTTTTTCCCCCCTACAATGGATAGGAAACTAGCCGAGTTGTTCACATCATGGATTTTCAGCGAGGGAAAAACTTGAGATACCAACTGTTACAGCTGGTGGAACCATTTGGAGTTATTTCAAATCATCTGATTCTAAATAAAATTAATGAGGTATGAGTTGAAATAAGCATATTAGTCATATCTCTAGTTTATTTTCCAAAGAAATTAAGTGGTTATAGGTTAGGAAAGGAACTCTGTAATCTTCACTAATTTGTATTGTAAGGAAAAAGCCACTAAGCTAAGTCAGTGTCCAGTACTAATGAATTATTAGTAACTTTATAACTATGATTCACCAATAGTAATTGGCAGTACTAAAGGGGTTGTAGGAAGAAAATTCTTTTGAAAGCCATTTCAGACTTAAAGCAAATTAATACCAAGTCATTTTTTCAATCCAGTAGGTATAGTAATATAATAGTTTAATAGCCTGGATGTAATCTGAAGTGACTTTTTCTCATAGTACTAAGGATTGAACCCAGAGCACATCCCCAGCCATTTTTAATATTCAGACCATCTCACTAAACTGCCCAGTCTGAGCTTGAATTTATGATCCTCTTACCCCAGCTGCCTCTGTATCTTGTATTTTTTTTTTTTCCTCTGTATCTTGTATTACAAGCATGTACCATTCATTCATTCATTTATGTGACAGGGTCTTGCTGTGTAGCCCAGGCTGGCCTTGAACTCAACTGTGTAGGCCAGACTAACCTCAAATTCACAGCAATCCTCCTGCCTTAGCCTCACTAGTGGTAGGATTACAAGCATGTGATACCACGCCCAGCAACCTTTTAATTATAGTAAAATACCAAATTGAGAGCTCTGGTCCTCATCGATTCCTGGAAATGCTTCTGATTTATTAAATATAAGAATGAGAACAATTTTTGTTTTTTAATAAATAATTGTTTTATATATTTTCAGGCTTTTATTGAAATGGCAACTACAGAAGATGCTCAGGCTGCAGTGGATTATTATACAACTACACCAGCATTAGTATTTGGCAAGCCAGTGAGAGTTCATTTATCCCAGAAGTATAAAAGAATAAAGGTAGTGAATTCCCTTTCCTGAGTTATTTAGAACCTCTCAATTTATTATATCATTTTGCTATTTACTCACTTCATCAATTTAAAACTGTTGGTAAAAACTGGGATTTTTTCTAAGTCTTGATTAATGATTATAGTATACCTTACCAACATTTGACTTACTGTTTTTCTCCCTTCTTCATTAAAGAAACCTGAAGGAAAGCCAGATCAGAAATTTGATCAAAAGCAAGAACTTGGACGTGTGATACATCTCAGTAATTTACCCCATTCTGGCTACTCTGATAGTGCTGTCCTCAAGCTTGCTGAACCTTACGGAAAGATAAAGAATTATATATTGATGAGGATGAAAAGTCAGGTAATACACATATGGAAATGTTTTCATTTTGTTGTACTAGGGGTTCAACTCATGCTCTCACACATGATAGGCAGGTGCTCAATCACTGAGGTATATCCCCAACTGAAGGTTTCAAGAAAAACATTGTTTCTCAAAATGCTTTAGATACTTCATTTGAAGCTGGGTGTGGTGGCGCACGCCTTTAATCCCAGCACTTGGGAGGCTGAGGTAGGAGGAGCATTGTGAGTTCGAGGCTGGCTTGGGGTACAATGCGAGTGCAATGCTGGCCTGAACTACGTAGGCCAACCCTGCCTCAAAAAACTAGGGTTGGGAGTCTGGCTCAGTGGCTTAATTGCCTGTCTGGCAGGCGCGAGGTTGTGAGTTCAGTCCCTGGTGCCGCAAAAAAAAGAAGGTATTTCATTTGTCTGGGAGCTCAGTGGCAGAGTATGTGTTTAGCATGTATGAGGTCGTGGCACTGAAAGTGTGTGTCTCCAGCACCCAGTAGGCTGAGGCAGGAAGATCACTAAGTTCAAGGACAACCTGGACTCAATAGTGAGCTCCTGTGTTTTTTTAAAAAGTGTGTGTGTGTTTTACCAGTCTATCGTCATTATTAATTTAAAAAGCAGGAAAAAATTTGCTTAATTTGTAGGTTTGTTTTCTTAACTGTCTAATGATGAATGGTGATTTTTAAGTCATAGATAGTCATAGTGAAGCACCGAATAAATTCTGAAAACACAAAATAGAAAAGTGTTCATGAGTGATAGCACACACCTATAATCCTCACACTTGGTAGGCTGACAAGCAGGAGGATCACTGCAAATTCAAGTCCTGTCTCAGAAAAGAAAGGACTCTTTTCTTTTACTAACCCTGACTGGTAACACTGTTTCTACTATTTGTTTCCAAAGAGCTTCCTACGTAAATATAGATAACCCCCTTTTCTTTTCATCAGTTGGTATTGTACATGATTTCACTGAGTTAACTAACCAATACACGAATTAGATGGATAGATGATTATAGAGTTATATTTTTAGCTGTACTATTAGTGCTGCTATGCACTTGGCAACATTTAAGTTTTTACATTTATATGTGTACATAGTTGTACCTATTTAAAACACAAGAATGTTTTATGAACGTTGGATACTGCAGACTTGTCAGACTCTGTATTTAATGGCTGAAATAGGTTGTCTTACACTTGTTTTTTTTTT